>NJDC01004666.1:23820-44396 GCA_002245475.1 Calephelis virginiensis
AAAAAAGTAAAGTTTGACGTCTTTATATTTCAAATAGGCCCCAAGTTTTTGTGGGCCCAAGGGCCCCAGCATAATCTAAGACGGCCCTGGATATGTGTATGTGTTTTGGCTTTTTTATGATCTGATTTGACAGAGAACGCATAAGTAACAGTACTATGAGGTATAGTAGTACTATTTAAATTATGTGCTTCAACTACATTCGTTAAGCTTTGGAAATCCAAATGTATTTTAAAGATATTAATATAGAGTTGTTATTACACATCATTATTTATTTTGCTTAAATTTTGATTATATAAGCCGATTTAAAAATAAAAGCACAAAGTGTAAAAAGAGTAAAAATTGTTAATCCGAAGCGCATAATTTAAATAGTAGTACTGTACAGGTTATCTAATGTCTGCCACTTAAGGTTAAAATAAGTTGCTGTTTGTTTAGTGTCTTATAACCTAAAAACATAGCAAAATTATTCGCTACGCAACACTTATAACGAAATTTTGTTCGTTGAATATTATAAGACTTTAAATTAGCATTAATTCTGATACACAGGTGAACTCGCGATTATGGCTTTAACAAATTAAGTTTACAATGTAAATTTTACAGTTAAACCAATTAAATGAATGCCGTAATCGTTAAAACGAAATTACGCTTACAGAAGTTTATTACGATCTGACTTAAATGGTTAGTATAGCGCGCGAAAACAACAAGTGTTTCAAATTATTTTTTTTATTTTGAAACTCCCAATCTAATCCAGTAAATTGTTTCAAAATATTATTTTTATGTATTCTTAAATGGGATAATCATGGTTGATTTTTTCAGGATAAGGCCAATATTAGGGTCATTAATGTATTTTATAAATTTAAAGGTATTGGTTAAATCGTGAGCGTTTTATATCTAGAGGATGCGATCCCGGTCGTTTTTTTTTTAATCCCGGGATCTCGGGATTATCTACAGCTAATTTTGGGATCCCGGGATAATTCTGGGATTGTATTGGTGAATTTTACTATCTAGAAAGTGGTAAGGAAAAGACAGTTAAAAAACATGAAAATCTTTTTTTTTAATCTAAATTTAAATCTTGTAAAAACAAAAAATATACACCATCATCATCATCATCATCATCATCAACGGAGGACGTCCACTGCTGGACATAGGCGCCCCCCTAAAGAGCGCCACAAGTCACGGTCACCAGTCGCTTGTATTCAGCAACTCGACACGACTTTGACCAGATCATCAGTCCATCGGGTGGAAGGTCATCCAACACTACGTCCTCCAGTGCAGGGCCGCCACTCGAGAACCTTTTTTCCCCAGCGGTTGTCAGTTCTGCGAGCGAAGTGACCTTCCCATTGCCACTTTAGACTGCCGACTCTCTGGACTATGTCAGTTACTCTCGTTCTTTAGCGAATCACCGAATTACGGATCATATCACGCAGAGAAACACCGAGCATAGTTCTATCCATAGCACGCTGAGCGACTCTGAACTTATTTAAGAGGCCAATATTTAACGGCCAAGCCTCAGTTCCATATGTCATCGTCTGTAACATACACTGGTCGAAGACTTTCGACTTTAGGCTCTGCGGTAATATGGACAAGAAGATAATCTTTAACTACCCGAACGCTGCCCATCCGAAGTAGATTCAGCGATCGACCTCTTTCTTTAAGTTGCATTAAAATTTAACCTAAAATTTAACCGAGATTAAAAGAACATTTAAGTATATACGCAATAAATAATATAAACGTCTTGTTAAAGAGTATTTGTATTTCTTAATGTAAACATAACCTCTACAGAAAATAACGTTAGTTATTTTTCAGTTATATTCGCTCAGACACATTAATAGTTGTTATTTTTAAATAAATTAATTGATTATCACCAATTAACAAAAAAAATATCAAAACTTACACGACGTAAAGCACTTTTTACGCGTAATACTGTGATACCGGTCATTAGTAAATACAAATGAAATCAGCAGTGTTTAAAAGATGGCCGTCAAAACGTCAAATGAAAGTAAGGACATTTCGTTTCACGTACATTTGTATTCACGTTTTTAAAAAATCCGTCGTCGTCATCCCGAAAATCCCGGGATTTATGAAATTTAATCCCAAACATTTCTTGACTAAGATATGACCGGGATCCCCGGCTGCGGGATCCTGGGATCGAATCCTCTAATTACATCCCATCGTGAGCCTGGGCAATTTAATTGTCACGATGACTATCAACAACAATAATAAAGTAAGAACGTAATTAACCGGTATAAATTTAGTAAAATATTAGCGAAAAACTTATTTTTAGAAGCTTATTTAAATGCATGGCTCTGTTATATTAAATAAAACATCAAAGTGAAAAATAATTGTAGATATACTTGTAGATATACCGATAAACCTCCCAATCTCTACTTATTTATCGTATGAAATTAAAAATGTAAATATTTTTTTTAATTTAATACATAATTATTGATAATATAATTATTTTAAATGTTTACACAATAAATTTTGCAGACAAGGAGGCAGACATGATTTGCAGGCGGTTTTGAGATCTGGGTGCTGATCATGTATCTCAGTTGCCAACTAAAATGGAAAAGTGTACATCAAATAGCTGTCAAATGACGTGTTTTACATTTGCTATCTCCAGTGATCAACAGAAATACAATAGATATAGCATGCATAAATGACGTCATTTGATGTACACTTTTCCATTTTGAGTTTAAAAGATGGCCGTCAAAATCATAATCAGCCCCCTGATGTCCCTACATAAGCACCATCAAAGACAATAATATGTTTCTGGTACCATGCAAGAAAATAGACAAAGTATTTATTATCACTATTATTGTTATATTACTATTTTTTCACGATTTCAATCAGCTTTGTTACAGGTAATAATATTTAAGTAAAAATTTAAAATACTATAATATATTCCATATCATTCTCCCTCCCGAATAAATCGTTTACTTTTGTGTAGTGACGAATTTTTTTTCATCGATTTGTTTTTACAATAATTCTACATAAGTATCTAGTTTATACAAGTTTCTTTCACAAGAATTTGCTGCGACCCCCTTTCTCAAAAAGATTAGATTAGATTTTGTTTAACGCCATCCTCCTTCAACGCATTACGCCATTAACACGGTCAATATTTATTATTATATTGAATTTAGATGCATATACTTTATTCTTAAAACTTTCGTCATTAAAATCTTATAACTGTACTATTTTCGTAATTTTCATTCGGTCCTTAGATACGAACTTTACTTCTCTGCGGTTTCACTTAATTTGCTGAACTACTCTGTTTTGGTGTGATTAACCTAATTCCAGAAGTCTGCAAACATTTTATGTTGTCGCCATTAGGAAGGCCAAGGTTGAATTAATTTGGCACGTAATTAATTTACATACTAATTAAAATAGTTTTCGCCACTTTTTACCAAAACTGGTAATGAAACATTACTAACTTAGGACTATACTGTTGAAGTCTACTAAGTGGGAACACGGTAATTAGCGACATCACAGTTTAAAAATATTGTTATTGTCAAATTTAACCACCACATTTGTCCCTAGCTGACGATTTTCGACGATACTGAGCATACCGTGCATATGTTGAATTTTTGTTTCTTTCCCATGACAAAGATTGCAGGTTAAATTCCTTTCAGGTGTGAATTTTTCTGTTTTAAAATTTTGTAAATATTCTTCCAAAGTACGGAGTAAATGCAAAAATAAAAATTTTCTAGCAACAGTAGATACATATCACTAAACTCATGTTCAAATGAGTTGAAGGGTCTAAATTTATTATATTTTGACACCGAGTGACTCTACATACAATAGAAAATTACTTACTTACTTGGTTATTTTTTTATCTTCACGCCAGGACTCTTAAGAGGTAGGCAGAAAGTATTAATAGTAGAATAGAAAAGAAATGTGTTTGTTTAAACACACTTTCTCAAGCTATGACTTATAAAGAATATGCAATGTACTATCTATAATGTAACTAGCTGTTACCCGCGGCTTCGCCCGCGATAAATTGAGATGTAAGCTATCTTATCTCTCAAGTTGGATCGAACTGCACATGGTGTGCGAATTTTATTACAATCGGTTAAGTGGTTTAGGAGTCCATTGAGGACAAACATTGTAACACTAGATTTATATATAATATATATAAATATATAATATTAAATGACTAATTGTAATAGTTCAGTAAGCAGAACATATTTCCTCACTGTCCAGAGGTGGGCGTAAATGCCTGCGACACAGTTTTTAACTATAGCAGTCGTTTACGTGCAATTTGTATTTGTAAAATAATGTTTTATGTGTTCAATAAATCTTTGAAATCTTAAATCTTTGAAATCTTATTTTCTCTATAGGAAACACTTATCTTTTACCATCAGGAGAGTCATGTGCTTACTCTCTGTGTTCTGATATGAAAAAAGTAAAATATTATGTAATGATAAAATATTATGTAATAATAAAATATTATGTAATAATAAAATATTATGTAATAAAATATTAAATAATAAAATATTATGTAATGCGGGTGTTGGACAAGACTGCATGAGGTCCCGGGTTCGAATCCCGGGTCGGCCAACAAAAAGAAAATTGGATTTTTCCAATTTTCTAATAAAAAAATGTTGGTCGGGATTGGAAATGTGCCCGGTTGGCGATAGGCTTGCCACCTATCACATTGTGGGACTTAGTGTCTTCGGCTAGTCGTGGGTGCCTTGGTTGTACCTCTGCCTACCTCTTCGGGAATATGGGCGTGAAGATACTTATTATGTAATGATATCCAAAATATCATTTTGTAAATTCGTTTGTTTGAACACCCTATAATTGGAATTAAGCGTCGTATTTGAGAGAATCCGTACCATTTAATTAAATTTTAGTCTAATTCTTGCAAAAGATTAGGCGTAATTAGCATCAAGTTACGAATCGTATTTACGGTTTAAACCCAAATGAAATTTCGGCAAACATCTGTAATCTGGTCGCGATAAATAGTGACGTCATTAATGTAACGCCTAATGCCATCGACTAACCGGAAAGCTCGGGTTCGGTTCCGAAACAAGCATTAGTGTGATGTACATCTATGCTATAAATTTTAAGGAAAGAAAAATTTGCTCCAGACAGGATTTGAACCAACCAAACCAAATTAAAGCAAACGAATGCTTTTACCATTTGAGCTACTAAAAATTCAAATCTTGTAGCGATTTCTTTTAATTCCTTTACCGTTTCCACGGATAATTGCGTCAAATAGATACAGAGTCTTTACCATGAGTTGGTATAAATTACGTTCGGTAAGTTACATGTCGAAATCTATGACACTTTTGTTCTAAAAATATGTTTCTCTTAGTTACCGATAGATTCGTTGTTCGAAGTTTTCATACAAATAATTTACAAAGACGGTAGCGAGGATAGTAAATATGACAAACCGTACTATGACAACTGTATTGTGCTAGAGTTAAATGTCTACAAACTTTAAAGATATGTTTATTATGTCTGGATCAGAGTTCTTATTTTACTACAATGAAACAAGTATTCTAAAGTAAATTAATTATATATTTCGATATTAAGGATTTATATATTTTTACACTACATGTGAAATAAGCGTAAATCTTAACCTTGTGGATCCGCTGAATAGTATAGATGATCTGCCTCTCTGTAAGGCAGCTCATAAGAAGCCAGCTTATGTTTACTGAGCTTTTGCTGTAATTTATGTGGTAATGAATAATATTTTATTTCTATAAATTTTATCAATTAATACTTGCAATACGTTGGTATGATTTAATATCTTTGTAACAACTTTTTAACACACATGTTTTGAAAATATATACATACATACATACATACATATCTTCACGCCAAGTCCCTTACGGGGTAGGCAGAGAGTATCGAGTGCCAGACCTCACGATCCTGACAAACCTGCCTTGCTTCCTTCACATTCATAACCCTTTTCATACAAACACGCCGGTTTCGGAGACTCTTGACACCACCCTCGGATAATATCCGATTGATCTGATCGTGAAATGTCAGCCTTGGTCTCCCCGGGTACCTACATCCATCCACATTCGCATTGTATATCTGCTTTGTCAATCTTTCATCTGTCATTCTTTCCACAAGAAGTGTTTGAAAGAAAGAAAGTGTTGGTGTTAAAATGCGAAAGGGCATGCTCCGCTGGTTCGGTCATGTGGAAAGAAAATATATAAATTTTATAATAAATATTCATTTCATTTCAATTTGTTTCATTTCACTTCACTTCACTTCACTTCACTTCACTTCACTTCACTTCACTTCATTTCATTTCATCACCAACATGATTATTGGTGGTGGAGTGCTGTTCAGCAACTTGCTAGGCAGCATACACACCAGGTAATACACCGCCCTACTATTCCTGTCGCCAAAATGACACTGTCATATTCTGTTATCTATGTTCAGCTGTTTACACTTCGTCTGTGTTAAATAGAAGTATACTAACTTTCACTCTCCCAAATATAGTCATTTGGATGGTGATTTTTTAAATAAAAGTAGCGTATGTTTGAGAACCATATGCTTAGTAAATTTTATCGATTCAGTATAGTGGTTTAGTTGTGAAGACGTTAACTATAATCTTAAGCTGTTGTTACTACTTAATTGTACTTTGTTGTAAGTTTAATTGTGAACAATAAAAAGTTCATTCATTCATTTAATACTACATATCTTAAGGATATTTTTTATGATATTGGAAGGCAAACAAGCAGACGGATTTCCTGATGGTAAGAAATTCACGCCGCCTAGAGACACCAAAGGTGGTATTGGTGCGTTGCCAACCTAAGGCCGGGATGTTAGGCCTCGAGCAAAAGTAAGTTTACCAGCTACCTTACCCTCTGAATCGAACCACGTCGCGACGTTATATAAAATATTATTTTTATAAAACTCCGTTTTCGCAAGCTTATTTCAATATCAAATGCTGTGCTAAGGCTTCTAATACAATTTTCCTTTTACATAATTTATTATTTTGCAATTAAATTAATTAAGTATATAAAATAAGCTCGTTGAAATAGCATCGCAAAAAAGTGCTAATGGAATAAATATCTAAATAGATTTTTGCAATTCCATTTCAGCGTACGTATTTTAAATAATTAAAGAACTTAGAGTCCGAATGAAATCCTCCTCCACTTTTGGAATCGTGTAAAAAAACATGCAGCCGAATTGACAATCGTTGTCTTTTCGAAGTTGGCTTGAATCTTACTACTTCGTATAAAAGTATGAGAGGCCTATCTTTTAAAAGACTAATCACATTCAGTTGGAGGAAAAATATGCTTTTACAGCATATCAAGATAAAGAGACTCAAAGAAACAAACTAGGTCTCACAGTTCCTTTGTGAGCACTTAAAGTAGCTTATCTGTTTAACTTGAGAGGTTCTAAATCTAATCTCAGTCTCCGTGAAGTCGGAAAAGATTTATCTCCTTTTAACCCGTGACGGGGAAAGAGCGGGGTCATAAATGTTTCACGTTTCTGCGTGTGTACCTGTGGCTTAACTCTTAATAGAATGGACCGATTTTGATGCAGATTTGCTTAAAATCGTGACCGAGAGGATTCTTATTTATATACGGTTCAGTTTTGGCGGGGTTCACAGATTTTTGTTAATACATATATATATATATATATATATACATATCGTCACGTCAACTCCCTTATGGGCTAGGTCGAATAATCGCCTCTTTGATCTAGCGGTCCAAGTGTTGAAATTTACTTCGTGAGTTCCTGCGCTCGAAACCTTGGTCGGGCAACAAAAAGAAAATGTGTTGTTTCAAATTTTCTAATAAAAAAAAAACGTTCCTCGGGATTGGAAATGCCCGGCTGGCGATAGGATTGCCACCTATCACATTGTGGGACTTAGTGTCTTCGGCTAGTCGTGGGTGCCCTGGTTGTGCCTCTGCCTATCCCTTAGGGGATATGGGCGTGAAGATACAGAGAGTATCGAGTGCCAAATTTTCCTAGCAGACAGGCCTGGCTTCCTCTACATAATTTTTTTTTATACAAACGCTTCGGTTTTAGAATCTTAACATCGATCTCGGACACCCCAGTACTGGTATGGTACTCGAATTTGGTTTAAATAAACCTTATTTAAACCAAAACCAAATAACTCTTGTTTGTTCATCCTTCCCATTAATATTATAAATGCGAAAGTTTAATATTATAAATGTTTGTTACTCTTTCACGCTCGAATGGCTGAACGGATTTGTCTGAAATTTGGAAGACAAATAGATTGTGACCTGGATTAACATAGAGGCTATTTTTAATCCCGATTGCACACCGGGTTTCTGTGAAAACGCGGGCTAAGCCGCAGGTAGCAGCTAGTGAAATATATTTTCAGTTTCATTATCATTCCTGACAAGGCGGATATCTGTGTGATGGAAGCCTATACTTCTGTATTTGAGCCCCAAATTCATTAATTACGGAGTCATTTTGTTGGTATTGGTAATAAATAATTCTTTTTTATATTTATATTATGAAATAGCGAAAAAATATACGTGTACCCACCTTGGTTACCATCAGGAAAACCGGGTGATTGTTGATAGTCTAACGCCATCGAAAACCTCCGACACATATATTCGGAATTTTGGCACGAAATTCAATCTTTAAAAATCGAAATGAAATTTCACTAATAGCAAAATTTACCCAAATTCCTAACGAAAAATTACTGATGTATATCGTAGGTTTATAAACTTGTGAGAATTTGAAGCATTCGAATTTTTTCAAAACAGAATTTTATAACGAAATTCCGAACGGTGGTATTTCGTAGTGTTAAAACCGCCATTCGTAATTCTGTATTCAAAGAAAACAGAAACCAAGCAAATCGTACTAGATTTCATGCTCAAATTTGCTAATGCCCAGCGGATGGTTCTGAGGCTGAGTTTCTGATAGATTAAATAAGCTCACCTTACAGCTGGAAAATAAGGTTAATTAAAGCACCTTTCGCAATTCTGGAACGTTGAGGAGACGAATTATTCGGGGGTAACTTGAGACCAAGTGAGTAATAAAACTACATGTTGTAATTACAAATACTTTGTTCAATGGTGGCAATTCTGACCAACTAAACTAATTACAGGTTTATTCTACCTTTTTCCAATGAACTACAAAAAAAGAACATTTTAGATATGCCAGGTTAATCCAGATTTGTCAAACTGTGAAGTTTGTAATCAACGTTTTTAGAAAAATAGATTAAAAGTCTTTAGAAATGTTATGTACAAACTAATCTTGCAAAACTAAATGTATTTTGTCTCTTTCTCTTAAATATCGTTGAAAGAAGATAGCGATAATTTAATATGGTGTCTAACAAAATGTTTACCACTGTCAGTTATTTAAATTTATCTTATTTTTAAATTCATTTGAAAGAAATAAGTTTAAATTTTCATTATACATCTAACAAATAAGTCAAATCTCGTTATAATTAACATTTTACATACATACATTCATACATACATACATACTTGGCTGCATACATACATACATATATACATACATACATACAACTAATCACTACGTGGTAAACTAATTAGGGACATGCAAGATAGTGACGAACAATAACCGGTTATGTACATACAAATATAAAACCCTATTGATTTCTCAGTAACTATTATTTGCATAATTTGGTCCGATTATTATGTTTTAAATGGCTGTAAATAAAAGAATAAATAAATAGAAAAAAGTGTTTAATATTAAAGGTTGAACATGTATTCAATTTTAAGGTATAATTCTGTAGCTGGACATTTAATTAAGGACAGTAAACTATAATGAAAAATAGAGTTAAACAAAACTAATAATCGCAGTATTATAATATCTTTAACAGCTCCATTTTATTACGTGTAAAATCAGTACCCAGTAGCAAAACCTTTGTTAGTAATTACCGCTTGACACCGACATACATACATACATACACAGATACATACATGTTAACTTTGTAATTGTAATTACTAATTATAAAGAACATGATAACATAAAAAATGGTAGGCTATAATATTACTAAATCTAAAAGTATTTTCATAACAAATCTCCGAAGAGGTTATCCCAGAAGCACAACAAGCATTTTTTTTATCAGAGAATTGGAAAACCACACTAAAAAAAATCTATGTAAAAACAGTTTTTGTGTTTTTTTTTTTGAAAATATTACACATCTTTGTGACCACTTATCGATATTTGATAGTGTTTGATTGGGAAGTGTAAATACATCCACCAGATAGGAGCTGCAACTAACCTGTTTTGATGTTTATGAAATTCTTTAAAAAGGGATTATCAAGAAAACATCAAATCAGATACAGGTTTTAATCGATTCATTACTTAATAAAACGATTTAAATTAGAAATCCCAAAAAAATACCAGCAATTTTTCCTCCCTACTCAATAAAACGACTAAAATTAATAATTTGTCCAAAATGTACTATTACTCCATACACAATGAAACATCTAAGACAAGAAATCCCCAATGTTGAACATCAATTATTGTTACTCCATCAAAGATTATAATTTAACTAACAAAGGAATCCATACTAATATTATAATTGTGACAATCTCTCTGTTACGTTTTCTCGGCTATACCACAGACACGAATCCGATAAAATTTGATATTATTCATGTAGTCAAAGATCCAACTTCAAAAACGGAACTTTTATTTCAAAACTCAATTTATAAGTGATTATAATATGCCATAAAAGTTTGTATGTAAATCTGTATGATGCTAACGAAATCGTGGGAAACAATTAGTCCTATTAATGTTATTAATATTAATGCGAAGGTTTGTATGTTTGTTTGTTACTCCTTCAAGCAAAAACGGCTTAACAGATTTTCATGAAATTTAGCACACACAGAGGGTAACCTGAATTAACATGTGGGATAGTTTTTATCCCAAAAACATGTTCCCGCGGGTCCATTAACCACGCGGGTAACGCCGCGGGCAACAGCTAGTTATAAATAAATGTTAAATGTTATTCTTGAATTTGTTTGCAAGTTAAATACAAAGAAACATTTTCTTAGAATTTATAGGCGCGAAATGTCCTTGCTTTGTAAAAACTTTTATCTCTAGATTTCCAAGAAGTTGACTTCGTGATGTTCCTGCCAAGTCTGAAGTACATTGTCGTCTTATTATATTCATATAGTATAGCTTTGACCTACTGACACGAGTTCCCAACCATCGGGTCGTGCCTAACTAGGGTTCGTAGAGAGATATCAAATGGATAGGACTGCTTTTTATTTAAAAAAAAGCTTTTAAATCATTATACTTAAAATAATGTATTGTTATGTTTAATTTACAAGCGTAAAATTGTTACAAAGACTGTATTTTTTCGCACTTTCTAAACTAAATTTAAATTGTCGCTATCTTCTTTCGACGATAGCAAGAGAAAGAAATAAAACACTTATAGTTTGTACATGATATTTCTGCAGACTCTTATATATCTCAAACTATTATATCTTAAATACCAACATTTTTCGAAGCACGCCCATATCCCCGAAGAGGTAGGCAGAGGCACAACCAGGGCACCCACGACTAGCCGAAGATACTAAGTCCCACAATGTGATAGGTGGCAAGCCTATCGCCAACCGGGCACATTTCCAATCCCGACCAACATTTTTTTTTATTAGAAAATTGGAAAAATCCAATTTTCTTTTTGTTGCCCGACCCGGGATTCGAACCCGGGACCTCATGCAGTCAAGTCCAACATCCGTACCGCTAGACCACAGAGTTACAAGTTAATATGTTCGGATTTATCCAAAATGTCTTAAATGCTCCATCTCTTTTCTTTTCGCTTCAGTGGAAAAAGATAGCAAATGTTTAAAATAAGTTTAGTTGGTGCTAAGCAGAATTAATACTCATGGTAATCATGATCATATATTTTACTTTCCTATTTTGCTAAAAGTTATTTTCTTAGTTTGAAGTTTGTTTATAATTTAAAAAGGTATTGTAAAATATTATTTATAGCTCAAGAGCCTCAATAAAAAAAAGTTGGGAATCCCTGATCGAGAGCTTCAGACATGTTATAGTCTACAGACTATATATAAATGAGACAGTATTTGCTGTTTATTCGTTGTAAATGTATCTTAAACGTGATTTTACTGTTCTTCATATTTTTGCATATGCTAGGTATCGTTCAGATGTTTATAATAGAGAATCAGGACTTATATTTCTTATTGATTATGAAACTGAGAATGAATAAATGAATGAATGCATTTTTATTCAACTTAAGTTTAAATTACATATATTTTTTTAATTATATTTCTATCGAAAATTACTTAATCAATCTAATTCTTTTTTAAATTATTTTTTATTAACATTGTTAAACTTATGGGAGAGTGAATTCTACATAGAAACGATGTTTTAAATAAAAATTAGGCGCTAAAAAAGGCAGAAAAAACACATTTAAAAAATTTTTGTCTAAATTTTTTCTATGCGCCTGTTTCCAAACCAAGAATCTGATCGCATCTAATTTATCATAATGGAATTTATCAGATAGGTAGTCAACGCATAGAGTAGGTCCAGGCTGCTTTGCAGAATAGACCATCTGCCTTCCTGCCAGGCAGCTTGTAGCAGGCGAGCATGGGCTTACAGTCACTAACACCATGACATCCTACTAGAACAGTCTTTCCCAAAGTGGGCGATAACGCCTCCTTGTGGGCGCTGGAGACCTAGACGGGGGCGGTAAGGTAACCTGATTTTTTTAAACTCCAGGCGAAACAAAAATGTTTTTGAGATTTTTGATGAGAAAAATGGAGTTTGGGCGCTACAAAATAACCGTTATTCAAAGTGGGCGTTACATGAAATAAGTTTGGAAACCTCTGTACTAGAAGATAGAGTTTTGCAGCAACTCGCGCGGATTAGTACCACCACCTTATCTATTCCTGTCGCCATAACGTCAGTGCTTGACGTTGACGTGTTCCGATCTGGAGGGTAAGGTAGCCGGTAAAGCTACTTTTGCTCGAGGCCTACCATCCCGGCCTCAGGTTGGCAACGCACCATTACCACCTTTGGTGTCTCTAGGCGGCGTGAATTTCTCACCATCAGGAAATCCGTCTGCTTGTTTGCCTTCCAACATCATTAAAAAAATATTTAAAAATGGTGACAACTTCTTAAACTTCGGGTTATCGACAGTTCACGGTTTGAAAATATATCGTTTAACTTTTAAATAATAACGATGTTAACTAAATAGCTGGGATAACTACTTGTATCTTACTGGAACTTAAGTATAGACAAGTTATCTAAAATATGGGGAATGCGTATGGTTGATCAAGTGGTAAACTTCCTGCTTTATGCAGATGATGCTGTACTTTTGGGCTCTACACGATCTGAGCTACAGAAACTGGTCACAGTTGTTATGGAAGGCGATTGTAAAGAAAGGGGCTTACGAATGCGACGAAAATCAAGGATATGGTGTTTGAAAGAGACGAAGCCAAAACGGATGTAAGAGTTTTTGTTGATGATGTAGTGTTGGAGAAAGAGAATGAAATTGTATATCTTGGTTGCGCTTTTAGCAAGGATGGAAGGTACAACACCGCGGATGTAGAGAGGAGAGTGAGTGCAGAGAATAGTGTGAATGGGGCGTTGGGTTAGCTATTTCAAAGCGAGGTTTTGAGTCAAAAAGCTAGACTCGCTATGCATAGCTTTGTGCTTATCCCAACGTTGTTGTATGGAGGCGAGAGTTGGGTATGCCAGAAAAAACATAAAAGTAGGATAAATACCTACGCTCGAAATGAGAGCGCTACGAAAAATCTGTGAGTTAAGGACCGCTGACCGCATTCATAACAATGAGATCCGAGAAAGAGTGGGATTTAAAGAAAGTGTTAGTACTAACATGCGAAAGGGCAAGCTCCGCTGGGTCGGTCACGTGGAAAGTATCAGACGAAAGATTGACAAAGCAGATATACAATGCAAATGTGGATAGGTGTAGGTACCTGGAGAGACCAAGGTTGACATTCCACGATAAGATCACTCATGTATTATCCAAGGGTGGTGTCTAGAGTCTCCGAAACTGGTGTGTTTGTATGAAAAGGGTAATGAATGTGAAAGAATCCAGACAGGTTTGTCAGGATCGTGAGGTCTGGCACTCGATACTCTCTACCTACCCCGTAAGGGACTTGGCGTGTAGATATGTATGTATGTATGTATGTGTGTGTGTGTGTGTGTGTGTGTGTACAAAAAACTATCTAAGCCCAAAGTATTTATATGCTTACTAGCGGCCCGGTATGTTATTCGCTACGTATACAATGAATAAGAATATACATAACACAACAAAATAAATAAATAAAGAAAAAGTTTCTAAATGTAAGCACAATCCCCATCTGAAAAAAGTTTCAATTTGACTGAAAAATACCCAGTAACAAAATGATCCGCCATTTATTGAAATTATTTGTTACAAAAAATGTGATAAATGCAGAACCGCTCTACTGATTTTATGCAAACTGCATAATATAAACCATCGACTAAACAGTCCGAACAACGCCTAAACATTTGGTTCGGATAGGTGAGCCCGTCTTTGAGATATAAAATTACAACGAAAAGTGGCTTTTATATATAGATGTTATGGGTGTTAGATAACGATATTAATACATAGAAATACTTAATTAAATAATACTTTACAAAGATTATTAAAATGCATTCATAAATACATACATACATACATACATACATACATATCTTCACGCCAAGTCCCTTACGGGGTAGGCAGAGAATATTGAGTGCCAGACCTCACGATCCTGACAAACCTGTCTTGCTTCCTTCACATTCATAACCCTTTTCATACAAACACGCCGGTATCGGAGACTCTTGACACCACCCTCGGATAATATCCGATTGACCTGATCGTGAAATGTCAGCCTTAGTCTCCCCGGGTACCTACATCCATCCACATTCGCATTGTATATCTGCTTTGTTACATTCATAAATAACAAGTCAAATAAGAACTTCTTTCTTAACGAAGTCAGTTAAAAATAGCTTTTAAAGTAAATTTGATTTACATGATATTTCCACTAAGTGTCGAATAAAGTGAAGTATATTATGCAAAAAGTAACCATTTTTTCGTCTGATCAGACTTTAATATGAAAGTAATTTTCAGAGGCTCCCCTTCTATTAGCTATCTATAATGCGTAACCGCCATCTCAATTTCGCTGAGAGCAGCTCTGTCAATTCTAATTCGCCTTCAGATCCCATCTGCTAATATAATCGAACGTGAGCTCAATGGGCTTGGGTTTATGCTTGAGAAAATTGCCTATAAAGTCTAAATTACTCCTATTATATACAAAATAACACCAAAATTAAACATTTTCAGCCTCCGACAAAATATACATGTAGTTTAGAACCATACGGATCACATGTAGCTTTCAAACAAAAAATTCGCATCGAAATCGGTTCATCCATTTAAAAGTTACAATCGCACGGACAACCATACTTACGTAAATACGTCAAATTTATAACACTCCTCTTTCTCCGTCGGGATTAAGGAAATAAATATTAAAACAGTCGAAATAAAAAAATACTACAATTTCTTAATAAAATTAATTATTTATTTCCCAAATTAATACTTAGGATGTAAGTAACATGATTTTTTTAGGCAAAAAACAGCGAAGAATCTCGCGGCTCTCCTGAGGATAAAAGATGAAGAGGATAGAAACACTAAAGATGTTATAGGTGTATCGCTATCCTCTGGTCGGGGTGTTTATCTGAAGTGCGAATCTACGTGCTTCCCTATCCTCTGGACCGCTACATGACACTGTCATTATGATTGCCTGAATAGGTAATTAGGTGAATCCATATCCAGAAAAGTTGCTGGATATCACTCTAGCAGTTTTGTCTTTGATCGCTTACGAGCTGCCAGCTAGGATGGCAGATGGTATACACAGAGGACCCGGACGAGCACTTGCAAAACAACAAAAAACAACGCAACTACAAAATTTATGATGTCTATAGGCTGCAAAAAATTCTAAAAATCAGGGGATCTGGGTGCTTGCTTTCGCCATTAAAAGTAATAATGAATAAAAACTTTATGACCTTCCTTATGACAGCGAAAGTAGATAGTTTCGAAACTTCTAAAGTGAAGAAAAACTTAGAAGTTTTCGTCCTAAGACACTTGATTGTTGCAGACATATTATGAGAATAAAACAATATTCATCGTATAAATATAGACAAGGTTTATTAAACCAGGTCCTAGAACTTTCTAGTAGGTTATCACCACGTTGGTCAGGGTTTCCGGTGTAGAACAGATCAGCTACCTTTCTGCCAGGCAACTCTAGCATATAAGTGAAATGAATAATGTTTGAGATCCGAGAAGGAGTGGGATTGAAAGTGTTGGTGTTTAAATGCGAAAGGGCATGATACGCTGGTTCAGTCATGTGGAAAGAATGGCAGATGAAAGATTGACAAAGCAAATATACAATGCGAATGTGGATGGATGTAGGTACCCGAGGAGACCAAGGTTGACATTTCACGATCAGATCTATCGGATATTATCTAAGGTTGGTGTCAAGAGTCTCCGAAACCGGCATGTTTGTATGAAAAGGGTAATTAATGTGAAGGAAGCTAGACAGGTTTGTCAGGATCGTGAGGTCTGGCTCTCGATACTCTCTGCCGGTATGCAGAGAGTATGGAGTGCCGGACCTCACCTAGTCCTTGGCGTAAAGATATGTGTTTGTGTTGATAATGTTCTATTACTGCACAGTCATTTTTTTACGTCACTTTATCGATCATTGATCGACTCTGTGGTCTAGCGGTTCAGTTGTTGACTGCATGAGGTCCCGGGTTCGAATTTCGGGTGACAAAAAGAATATTGGATTTTTCAATTTTCTAATTAAAAAAATGTTGCTCGGGATAGGATATGTGCCCGGTTGGCGATAGGCTTGCCACCTATCACATTGCGGGATTTAGTATCTTCGGCAAGTTATGCCTCTGCCTACCTCTTCGGGGATATGGGCGTGAAGATACTTAACTTATTTTTTTACTATTTTTTTCAGTTTAATACGAGATTTTTTGACACAAATGATAAGAGTATGGCCCTATCCGTGTTATCAATAAACATGGGCTAACAGGGGAGTAAAATTGATTTGATAATATCTACGTATTTAAAACTTCAAAATAATTCCCACTAAAAGGGCTTTTACTTGGTTTAATAATATTATGAATTTATTAAATTAATTTAAAAAATAACAAAAAAACAGTTCCATCTTAGCATAAAACATGATGAAAAGTATTACATAGTTAAGTGAATAGACGTAACTGGCTACATGCGTCTTTTACATTTCAATAACCACACACACATACAAACTCGCGACACCGCCGCCGCCAGGGGCGGCGAAGACCCATGTTCCGCCCTGGGCGGAACACAGCCGCGATATCCTCTACCGAAACAAACCAAGATCCCACCCTAAGCCAGGGTACGGTCTCACAGGAGACACCCTTAGCTAGGATCCCAGGCCCCACCCAAAATTCAATATCTGGCTGAACACTCTGCTCGCCCACTAGCCCGGTGACGTTGTTGAAGTCTATAGACGTACACAACATTAGTCAATTCGAAAAAAAAATTAATCACTGTTAGCTGTATTTTCTTCTAAGTATTTCGTCAATCTATCTAGAATATGCTTTTAACAAAAAATGGACGCATATAGGTATTTCGACCTTTTTTCTTAAGAATAAAAAACTATTTAGTTATATAAATAGGTCACAAGTTAGATGCGGTCTTTTTTCTTAATGTGCAAGCGGTTTTCAATTAGCTCACTACGACGCAAATAATCTATTTGCGTCTTTTTTTTTCTTCAATCGCGTGTAAAAAGGTGTACAGAAGAGCACTATTATTTTGTTTAAACCGCACAGGAGGCAGTTAGCAATGTATTAAAAATACAGACAGATGCGCCTTTTTTCTGATTCCGCCAATCTATATAAGTCAAATTTGGAAAAATTGTTAGATGCGTCATTTTTACTATCGGGCGCAGAATAGTAGTCTATAGCTTCATGGTATTAAATCTGTTGTAGGTATATGAATGTCAGTCACTTGTCGGCTTTTTCACTTCTGATCTGTAATTTTGACTTTCTGAACATGTAGCTAATCCAATTTAATACCTACTTATAATATAATTATTAGTTTAAAGTTCGGCACCGACTTCAAATCTATTAGTGAATAGCATATAGGAGTAATAGGTAGTTGTAGTATATAATAGTTGTAGTATATAATTAATATTAAATCCATAGTGTGTTTTACTTTTAGTTTTGGAGTCGGTTTTAAGTAACGTAGTTAATTTTATTAAACTTTCTTTTTGCAGTTGTTTAAAAAATCAACTTTACCTTTTTTCTTCTCCGTTTGTAGAGGGGCTACGCCTAACCGAACCAACAAATTGCGAGGCTTGTTTAAATCAGGCATTTTTGTAACTAAATATTAGATATCTGTGTCTCCGGTTTTGAGTGCTAATTAAATTTGAATGTAAACATAAAAATTATACCATACTAGCTGTAGCCCGCGGCGTTTCCCGCGTGATTAGTGGTCCCACAAGAAGATTTTTTTGGGATAAAAATTATCCTATGTGTTAATCCGTGTTATCCTCTATGTGTGCGCCAAATTTCTTCCAAATCCGTTCAGGAGTTAGTGCGTGAAGGAGTAACAAATAAACAAATATACAAACTTTCGTATTTATATAATACTAGCTATCCGGAAAACCTTGTTTTGGTATATATAAATCATTTCCAAAAAAATGTTAAGGTTGAACAACCCTTAACACTAGGGGTAAGAAAAATAGATGTTGGCCGATTCTCAGACTTACTCAAAATGCTCACAAAATTTCATAAGAATCGGTCAAGAAGTTTCGGAGGAGTACAGTAACTAACATTGCGACACGGGAATTTTATATATAAGATTAATAGGATAGGATGTTCCATATTTAAATATTTTTACTACTCTAAGTATCATTGACAACCAAAACACAAGCATACAATTTGCTCACTGTAGAGTTAGATGCCACACTGGCCGCAAACGCTCTTGCCAAACTTAGGAGACCTCGTCACGTCCTATCGGATCCATCGGATTCAATAACCGCTGCAAACGCGAACCTCCCTCCCAATCCAAACAACACAAACTCACAGGACACTACACTACACCGTTGCCGCTGGTCTTGGCGACGAAGACTTCTCTTGTGCCCGGCGCCTAACACCGAGCGACGAGCCGCCGCTATTCATCCATCAAGTCCACTCAGTAACCAGAACGCAACACAAAGTTGAGGGACGGTCTCCCGGGAGACAGCCCTTGTTGCTGGCGTTGTAGGGAACAGTCCAATCTATCTAAATAATTATGCCTTGGTCTGAGCACTCTGCTTGGCCCACAAAGCCCGGTGAAGATGTAAAAACCGCGAGGTTGGCAACATATTAGTCATAAAAAAAGAGTTAGATCCATTTGTATATATTTTTCCAGACATATGTATTCATTTACAACGTTAACAAATATTCGTCCTTCAGAAATCGAAAGAAACTTTTCGAACTGAATAAATACTTGGGTCTTGATAAGATATTAAGAGAATATCCATCTTCATCGTCCGGCAGCTCCCTGGGGTTTTACGATAAATTTTACTTATCAAGTTTTTTGCTGCTAAGGAACCTTCAAATACTTTCCCGTTTAGATAAGCTTTGATAAATTGAAAGAATGGCTGAACAATTTTGTTTTTAAAAAGCGAGCATAGGTTTACCGTCACTATCACCGTGGCATCTGATTAGGTGGTAGAGTTTCGCAGCAACTCACCCGGATTGGTACCATCGTCTTACGTATTTCGGCTGCTTATTCCCGTTCGGAGCTAGCTGGTAAACATATTTTTTTTCAAATCCCAACACCCAGGTCTCATATTGGCAACGCACCATTACCACCTTTGGTGTCTGTAGGCGACGTGAATTTCTTACCAAAATCGTCTGTTTGTTTGACTTACGATGACATAAAAAATGTAATAACACTCATGGGTCACCTGATGCTGAGAGTCAATCAAAACCGGCTACGGTTACCGGTCATAAATTTAATTTCATTTTGTAAAAATACAAATGCATAACCGCTTTTACATTACAACGTCATGAATAAACGAAAAAACATGTAATTCTTAATAATTATATTTCAAAAACTACATGTCGGACTTTAATCAAATATACGTATTTTTACTTTTACGTATTTTTATTTTAGCACTTGCCCAGTGTTTGGGATAGATTTCTATAAATCAAATATATATGGCCTCTGTGGTCTAGCGGTTCAGTTGTTGGACTTGACTGCATGAGGTCCCGGTTTCGAATTCCGGGTCGGGCAACAAAAAGAAAAATTGAGTTTTTCCAATTTTATAATAAAAAAAATGTTACTCGGGATAGGAGTTGTGCCCGGTTGGCGATAGGCTTGCACATCACATTGTGGGACTTAGTATCTTCGGCTAGTCGTGGGTGCCCTGGTTGTGCCTCTGCCTATGTCTTCGGGGGATATGGGCGTGAAGTTAATCATGACTTACCTTTAAAGAAAAGACAACCCTAATCGATTCAGATGTATAGTAAGCTTTTATTTGGCGAGTTCTGAAATTGTAAGTAAAATAACGCCTGATTCAATAACATTATTATTAACTCTTTATTGTACACAACTGATATTA
>NJDC01004666.1:46046-58490 GCA_002245475.1 Calephelis virginiensis
AGTTCCAAAAAAATGTTAAGGTTGAACAACCCTTAACACTAGGGGTAAGAAAAATAGATGTTGGCCGATTCTCAGACTTACTCAATATGCTCACAAAATTTCATAAGAATCGGTCGAGAAGTTTCGGAGGAGTACAGTAACTAACATTGCGACACGGGGATTTTATATATAAGATTAATAGGATAGGATGTTCCATATTTAAATATTTTTACTACTCTAAGTATCGTTGACAACCAAAACACAAGCATACAATTTGCTCACTGTAGAGTTAGATGCCACACTGGCCGCAAACGCGCTTGCCAAACTTAGGAGACCTCGTCACGTCCTATCGGATCCATCGGATTCAATAACCGCTGCAAACGCGAACCTCCCTCCCAATCCAAACAACACAAACTCACAGGACACTACACTACACCGTTGCCGCTGGTCTTGGCGACGAAGACTTCTCTTGCGCCCAGCGCCTAACACCGAGCGACGAGCCGCCGCTATTCATCCATCAAGTCCACTCAGTAACCAGAACGCAACACAAAGTTGAGGGACGGTCTCCCCGGAGACAGCCCTTGTTGCTGGCGTTGTAGAGAACAGTCCAATATATCTAAATAACGATGCCTCGGGCTGAGCACTCTGCTCGGCCCACAAAGCCCGGTGAAGATGTAAAAACCGCGAGGTTGGCAACATATTAGTCATAAAAAAAAATAGATCCATTTGTATATATTTTTCCAGACATATGTATTCATTTACAACGTTAACAAATATTCGTCCTTCAGAAATCGAAAGAAACTTTTCAAACTGAATAAATACTTGGGTCTTCATAAGATATTAAGAGAATATCCATCTTCATCGTCCGGCAGCTCCCTAGGGTTTTACGATAAATTTTACTTATCAAGTTTTTGCTGCTAAGGAACCTTCAAATACTTTCCCGTTTAGATAAGCTTTGATAAATTGAAAGAATGGCGGAATAATTTTATTTTTTAAAAGCGAGCATAGGTTTACCGTCACTATCACCGTGGCATCTGATTAAGTAGTAGAGTTTCGCAGCAACTCATCCGGATTGGTACCATCGTCTTACGTATTTCGGCTGCTAATTCCCGTTCGGAGCTAGCTGGTAAACATATTTTTTCTCAAATCCCAACACCCAGGTCTCATATTGGCAACGCACCATTACCACCTTTGGTGTCTGTAGGCGACGTGAATTTCTTACCAAAACCGTCTGTTTGTTTGACTTACGATGACATAAAAAATGTGATAACAGCTCATGGGTCACCTGATGCTGAGAGTCAATCAAAACCGGCTACGGTTACCGGTCATAAATTTAATTTCATTTTGTAAAAGTACAAATGCATAACCGCTTTTACATTACAACGTCATGAATAAACGAAAAAACATGTAATTCTTAATAATTATATCTCAAAAACTACATGTCGGACTTTAACCAAATATACGTATTTTTATTTTAGCACTTGCCCAGTGTTTGGGATAGATTTTTATAAATCAAATATATATGGCCTCTGTGGTCTAGCGGCTCAGTTGTCGGACTGACTGCATGGTGTCCCGGTTTCGAATTCCGGGTCGGGCAACAAAAAGAAAAATTGGGTTTTTCCAATTTTATAATAAAAAAATGTTGCTCGGAATAGGATTTGTGCCCGGTTGGCGATAGGCTTGCACATCACATTGTGGGACTTAGTATCTTCGGCTAGTCGTGGGTGCCCTGGTTGTGTCTCTGCCTATCTCTTCGGGGGATATGGGCGTGAAGTTAATCATGACCTACCTTTAAAGAAAAGACAACCCTAATCGATTCAGATGTATAGTAAGCTTTTAATTTGCGAGTTCTGAAATTGTAAGTAAAGTGACGTCTGATTCAATAACATTATTATTAACTCTTTATTGTACACAACTGATATTAGATACAAAAAAAAAACTTAAAAGTAAAAGAAAACCAAAGTACAAAAGGTGAGCTTATCGCTAATAAAAGAAATTTCTACATATCTCTTAAAGTATCTTCACGCCCTTATCCCCGAAGAGGTAGGCAGAGGTACAACTAAGGCACCCACTACTAGCCGAAGACACTAAGTCCCACAATGTGATAGGTGGCAAGCCTATCGCCAACCGGGCACATTTCCAATCCCGACCAACATTTTTTTTTAAATTAGAAAATTGGAAAAATCCAATTTTCTTTATGTTGGCCGACCCGGGATTCGAACCAAGGACCTCATACAGTCAAGTCCAACACCCGGACCGCTAGACCACAGAGGCGACTCTCTATATCTCTTAACATATCTTAAAATCGATTCTGTAATGGCTGAGTAAACAAGGAAAAAACATTAATACGTGCGTTAGTCACACACAGGAAAGCGCAGGTTTAAACGTAGGGCAGTACCAACAAAACCAGTCAGAGAGACAAGTAGAGTGCTGTGTAGCACTTGCCCTGGTAAGGACCCAAGGCCTTACCTATTCCTGCCTTCATATTGACTTCGTCACGTTCCAGTCCGGATGGTAAGGTGGCCGGTAGATTTGCACAATAAGTCTTAGGACAGCGATACACCTGTAACATCAATGGTCTCTTTAAGCTGCGGTTGTTTCTTACCTCCAGGAGACCCAGAGACATAACAATAAAACAAAACTAAATAATTCAGCGCAGTAAAATTACAAAAAAATTGATTACAATAATTTGATTATAATGTCGCGATTTTAATATTTCTTGTTTCGTAAGATAGCTTTTATAGGTTTATACAGGGTTACTGGTACCTAACTAATAACCTTTATAAGGCGGATTTAGTTAATCAAAAGCAATTACTTTTATTCTTCATCTTTTAGGAAATCGCGAAAAAAAATTGGTTCTCCATACATTTTGTCAGAGGACAATGAACTTTTTGCATGAAGAACCAAATTTTATTTTCGCGATTTTATAAAAGTTGTTGCTTTTGATGTACTCGAAAGGTAACCGTAGGTATCAGTAACCCTGTATATAATATGTAGATTAATGATTAAGTATAACTTAAAACAACACTAGACGAATAATGATAAAATTTATGTTTTACAACTTAGTAATTGCCTACCTGTAAAAAAATGTTCGAACAGCAGAATTACCAACTTTGTCAAATTATACCTTTTATAAAAGTCGGTTGAAAATACTTTTTAAGCGAATTTAAATCTTCTCCATTTTCGAGTCGCTTATAGAACGCAGAGTTCAAGCTTTACGAAAGCAAAGTGGATTACACTTAAACCTCTTATCAAGGGCTAAAACCTTTGTAAAAAGATTCCTATCTTAGTAAGTAGCCAAAAGGGAAAGGGATTTTAATTAAAATTGGCCTCGCCGCCGCATTTTATTGCTAAATACTACTTTCGAATAAAAACAAAATCCTCTTAATTGTTATTTTGTTTTATTAAGGCTAGGTCATTCGAGTGCTGTTGGCAGTACGCGCTACGTCTACGACCGCATAAAAAATACTGAAAGTTTTAAAGAAAATAAGAAAAAAACAAAAATCTTATACATCAAATTTTCTTTGAAATGTCATAACAGTAGTGCTAATTAAATTATGCACTTCGGCTATATTCGTCAAGCTACGGAAATCCAAATGTATTTTAAAGATATCTATCTAGAGTTGTTATTACACATAATTATTCATTTATCTTAAATTTAAATTAGGACAGCCAATTTAAAAATAAAAGTATAAATTATTGTAAAAAGATTAAAAAGTGTTAATCCAAAGCGCATAATTTCAATAGTAGTAGTGTACCTATTTTACTATGTTTTTTGTAAGTTTGAGTTTGATTAATCGATATACAGAGTATTTTAAGACGAGCTACCTGTTGAAAGAGAGTACTCGGTATTCGATTCCGAGTCCAAGTATCTTTAAAATATATGACCTTAATTTTTGACTTTATTATCCCGTAAAATACTGTGATCATATCCACTAAGCATGCTAGCAATAGCAATTTTTTTTATGATAGTAGAAGGCAACCAAGCAGACGGACATCCTGATGGTAAGAAATTTGCGCCGCCTAGAGACACCAAAGGCGATAAAGGTGCGTTGCCAACCTGAGGTCGGGACAATAGGCCTCGAGCAAAAGTAAGTTTACTGGCTATCTTACCCGCCGAACCGAAACACGTCAACGCAAGCACTGACATTATAGCAGCAGGACTAGGTAAGAGGGTGGTACCAATCTAAGCGAGTCGCTGCGAAACTCTGCCACCTAGAAGGATGTCACGGTGTTAGTGACGGTAAACATGTGCTCGCCTTTTACGAGCTGCCCGGTGGGAAGGCAGATGGTCTATTCTGCAAAGGAGCACTGACCAACACGGGGGAAATATATACTTGCGTGATCCGCGGTCGCGGTGTGAAACCTTGACCACGGCATGGCCTTAAGTAGTTCCGAAAAGAACAATCCCCCGCCCCACGCTTCTCACCCCTTTGCCTTTGAACTAAGCGTCTACAATATGCGTGTATGCTTATACGTACAGAATTCTGTGTTGGTACAATTACAAGGACAAGATTTAGATATTTTTTTCACTGTCTAAAATAAAAAGTATGAAGGAAAACAGAAACACTTATTTCTCTATAAAATTATCTACCTGCAAGGGTGACCTTAATTTGCGAGACTTTTTATATAGTTTTTATTACAATTTTCTCTGCCATTTTTGAGTGTTCCCGATTTCATCCCTTGTTTCAAAAATCATGCTGCATATAAAATCTAATCCCCATTTACCTTGTTTGTGGCATCACCTCGTAACGTTATTATGAGAAGAAGGTTCTAATGAAGAGAAAAATGGGGATAATTGGAGGGAAAATATAAAAAAAAACACTTCACTTGTTCCATGCAAACTGTTATTAGTTGTTAAAGGCAACCGATACAAAGTTCACCGGGCTGCTAGCTTAAAATCAAACCTGTGAAAGTGTTACTTTCAGGGCACGTAATTTCAGCTTAGAAGGTATCTACGTATCCAGCCATCAAAACGCTCGCTCCCCCGCTCCCCACTTCCCGCATCGCACATTCTCGCTTAGCGTCAATCACTTTCGCTGGCAGGTAATCTTGATTTTACGATAACTTCTAAGCTTTCTTGTGCGTGAAAAGCTTAAGGTAACTAATGCATATTAAAAATGTCAGCGTAATAGACGTACATTTTTAAACAGTTTGTTTTATTTTTCAACTAGCTGCTACCTGCGGCTTCGCCCGCGTTTTCACAGAAACCCGGTGTGCGATCGGGATTTAAAATAGCCTATATGTTAATCCAGGTCACAATCTATCTGTCTTCCAAATTTCAGACAAATCCGTTCAGCCATTCGAGCGTGAAAGAGTAACAAACATCCATACATCCATACTTACAAACTTTCGCATTTATAATATTAATAGGATATAGGATTACCTACTCTGTAGCCTAGCGGTCCGGCTTCTTTCGGTTGGACTTGAGTTCTTAAGGTTGCAGGTTCGATCCCCGGCTCATGCAACAAAAAAAATAAAAAATGTGTATTTTCAACTGTCTAATAAAATATCGTTGCCCGGGATTGGATTTGTGCTTGGCTGGTGATAGGCTTGCCACCTAGCACTTTCTGTGACTTACAGCCGTATTCCTTAACAACACTATGAGGTCTCATAGTGCCCACGAACTCATAGGAATAGTCAAACCTATTCATAAGCTATACTTGAGCGAATTTAAGAACTATGCATTTGTTAAAATCGACACATAGCATGAAGTCGATGGCTTGACGTAAGGAGCTCATCTATACTAATATTATAAAGAGGAAATGTTAGATTTTTTGTTTGTTTGTAATGAATAGGCACCGAAACTACAGGACCGATTTCAAAAATTCTTTCACCTCTAGAACGCTACATTATCCTTGAGTGACATAGGTTATATTTGTAACTAGAAATAATTAGGGATCCCTACTAAAAATTCAAAAATGTACCACAAGGTGTAAAAAAATTTGCTATAAAATGTCTGTGCATGCGGGGGCACTGCGAAAACCATTGACAGTAGCAGTATAAGACGTTCTACAATATTAAAGAACGTATTATTTTCTACAAAAAAGTTCGCGATATCATATATCTATCTGACTATTACAGTTACGGCAATATAACTACTTTTATACGTTTTAAAAGGTATTAAAAATGGTAGTCATATTCGGAACACGCTACCCATACCTTCTTATTAATCCTAATCTAAATAAATCATTTCATATTCAAGACTGTTTCAATACCTTTAGATTACTTTTTGAATTATTCAAATCGGAAAGTCCATTCAAAATATATTACAAAATTAAAAATGTAATTCTTGAGAAAATACATATCTATCTACGCTAGAAAATTATAAAACGCGCGCGTGGTGCGCGACGGCCGACGACACAACGTGAGTTTTTATCACACTAGCGACTTGACCTGGCTTCGCTCGGGTAATAGAATTTATGTAATCTATACTAATAATAAAGAGAAAGATTTTATTGTTTGTTTGTATTGAATAGGCTTAATAGCTGCCCGGCCGATTCGGTAAATTCTTATTCCATTCGAAACCCGCGTAACTGCTAACAAAAATGGGATTTTAGCTCGGGAAAGTGCTTTATTCCTACGAGAAAACGGGTAATAGGACAACAGGATTAGGGGAGAATTATCCTTTCGTGTTGAGATAGGTGGCACTGATGTCAGTATGTCAACTACTAAACGGCTTTACCGATTGGGTTGAAATTTTGTAAGTGTATATCCACTGTTTGACAGACACGTATTGCGCAGAGCAAATATTTTTTTTCCATACATGTACATAAAAGTTAATCGCTATATCGCCATAATGTAGGTAAGTACGAGCATACTCAGAACTTTTGACAGGATAGGTTCACCAATTATAAGGAATAAAGATTTGATTGCTGTTTTTTTTTTGTATTGAATAGTATTGAAAATTCTTTTATGATTGAAAGCGAATACTACCATTAATGAACATAGGCTACTTTTTAAAGCGGGACTATGCTTCAGTCCCACCGGACAACGGGTAATAGGACGCCGGATTGTAAAAATGATCTTTCCGTACTTACCTATTTCACATATCTAACTTCTAAACAGATTTGAAATGGGTATTTTGATAGTTTCCTGAATGGGTTCAAAATACAATTGGACTTTTAATAAAGACGCTTTTAATGAATTTCATGATACCTTTATATTATTTTATGAATTATGTTTTTCAAAAATTGAACTTAAGGTGTCAAACAAGCCAATAAAAAACAAATGGCTGTCTAAAGGTCTGTTAAAATGTTGTAAAGTAAAACGTCAGTTGTATTTAAATTATTTATTCCCAATTTCACAAAAAGAGAAATAAAATTAGTTACTTGCGCTATAAAAAGGTATTATCTAAATGTTTACTAGAATCTTAGAAACAGCCATCGTCAAAATATATTGAACAGTCTTTTAATAAATGTAGAGCTTCATGGGATATAATCAAAAGTACATTTAAAAATAAATTATCTAAAGAAGAAATAGAACAAATTAAAATAACTAACTCGGTATACACTGATACAAAAAAAAAGTATATTCACGCCCTTATCCCCGAAGAGGTAGGCAGAGGTACAACCAAGGCACCCACGACTAACCAAAGACACTAAGTCCCACAATGTGATAGGTGGCAAGCCTATCGCCAACCGGGCACATTTCCAATCCCGACCAACATTTTTTTATTAGAAAATTGGAAAAATCAAATTTTCTTTTTTTTGGCCGACCCGGGATTCGAACCCGGGACCTCATGCAGTCAAGTCCAACACCTGAACCGCTAGACCACAGCGGCGATACACTGATGCTCAAAAAATTTGTAATCATTTCAACAAGTTCTTTATAAATCAGACTAAATCTTGTTATAAAAATCAGGCTTGTTCCACAAATAGCACAAAATCTCATAATTTGTCTAATCATAATAAAACTATGTTTTTGACACCAGTTTAATGAGCATGATTTAGTTAAGGTTATGCATAATTTGAAAAACACCAGTGCAACTGGCTATGACAATATAAGCACAATAATATTAAAGAATGTTGCCAGTGTGATTTTAAAGCCTTTTTGTCATATAATTAATTTATCATTTTTAGAAGAAAAATATCCTGATCGGTAAAAAAAAATTGTTTGTCAAGCCATTATTTAAAAAAGGGGATATGTGTGAACAATTATAGACTAATAACTTTAATCCCCATGATTTCTAAGATTTTTGAAAAAGTAATGTATGACAAATTATACAGTTATCTACTTCAGTTTGATTTATTAAAAAAAATCAATACGGATTTAGAAAAGGTAGGTCTACAGTTTATGCATGTTTCGACTTAGTTGAAAAAGTGACAGAATGCCTAAATAGTAAAAAGTTTCCCCTTGCTGTATTTTTAGATATGAGTAAAGCATTTGATTTTGTATCACATAAAATTTTGTTAGCAAAACTTGAGAGATATGGTATTAGAGATAATTCATTACAATGGTTTAAAAGCTATTAAGAGAATAGAAAGCAATGTGTGGAGATTTCAAAAGTAAGTGGAAACCGCAAGAATATTTTTAATGACGTAAAATAAGCCTTTATTTTGCTAATTCCGCGTAAGCAGTGTAGCCGTTGTGGCAAATAATCCTCCAAACGACACAGAATGTGACAAGCCTAACTGACGTTCCCACCACCCACCTCCGCGACCAGAACACGAATATAGGAAGAGCTCGGGAAACAATATAAATTGTCACGTTCTTTACATTTACTTTACTTTGCCTTGTTTATATATATTGGTATTTGTAAAAAAACATCATCATTTGTTTCATTCGAATGCTGAAGTGCTAGGTTTGTCATATTTTAGAAATAGTGAAAAAACACATGTGCCTAACCAAAAACTCAAGATTTACAAAAACAATGTGTATTGCATGTCCATTCGTATATACAACCAAATTCCTGATAATCTTAAATAACTTCCATTAAATAAATTTCGAAAAAAGGTATTATTACTTGAGAAAACTTATTACAGTGTCAAAGTTTTTCTTGTTGACAAGAATAAATAATAAAGTATTTCTAATATGATTTCTTGCCGGCGAGTTTGTTTTGCCGTTTCTTGTCCTGTCTGGCTAGGTTTGGAAACGGTGGTAGTTTACGGTATAATCATATAATAAATACAAAATACAGTCTGTAGATAGTAACTAAATAATTAAAATTAGTAATTTGATCAAAATTTATGAAAATACTTCACATAGTTATACATAACGTTTAGACTTAACAATCGAAAACGAAGGACTGTAGTTATACTTTGTACTATTTGTACAAAAAACAACCATTCGTAAGCAAAACGACTCCTTTCCTGAATTCCTGAATTTCTGAATTCCTGAAAAACACAATCTAAAAGTACAAAAAACGAATTGAGTTGCATTACTATTTATTTTTTATTCCTACGTCATTTAAGTACCCAAAAAATGAATTTTTTAGTTTAACTCAAAAACTACTAGATGGATCATCTACTAGAAGACTACTACTAGAACTACTAGACAATTACTAGAACCATCAAAATTATTTACATTTAGCAGAATACTCGCATAACAAACACGTAACTAAGCAGACAAATTTACAAACTTCTCTTTTAATAAGTGTTTCAAATAACAAGTGTGTTGGTGCCTTAATTTTCTTTTAGACATTAGCTCAAAAAGCCTTTTTTGAAATATACCGCCCAGGGAGTTTAAGTTATTATAATCATGAGGGTTAAGCCTGCTTTTAAAACAGTGTTATGGTAATATATGTTGATGGACGGCCCCAAGTTCGCTCCCGGGGGGAATCGGTGCTAATAACATGTTTAAAGCTATTTGTAGGTCAGCCTTCGGATTGTTATTGCTTCCTTGCTTTAAAATACATGCGGTCTCTACTGTGTATATCCATATGCATACTTAATTAAGCGAATAATTCAATATAAATTCGAATGTCTGTCTGTCTGTTATGCTTCAACGACTAAACTGCTGTTTCGACTTTGATGAAATTTTATAAGCATATAGCAAATAATTTGAATTTAAATGTAAACCCCTTTTTCAATAAAGAAAATTATGTTGATTTAGCTGCTGTCTAAATACACTATTCTACGCCAAAAAAGAATCCCGGACTAATCACACATATAATACAAATATTGATGGATAACTGAGTAACTGAGGAGACTTAAACATTCCATTATCAAATTGATCGAATTTTATCTGGGAGTGGTATCAGAAGGCTCCGAAACCTGCTAGTTTGTATAAAAAGGTTAATGAATGTGAAGGAAGTTAGAGAGGTTTGCAAGAATCGTGAGATTTTACGCTTAGCGTGAAGATAAGTATTAAGTCCATTGTGAGAAATTACAGTTAGTAAAAAGATAACCATTTTGTTTCATAAAGTCCTTATGTTTTGTAAATTAAAGATATTGTTGAGATATATAAGAGATTCGCAGATGATATTGTGGTCATGACGAAATCAGTGCAAGACTGGAGCAAGATGCTCGGTGACCTCGATAGAGCTTCCAAACAGGTGGGTCTCAGAATGAACTTGGAAAAGACGAAAATCATGTCCAACGTTCATGTTGCGCCTGTACCAGTTCACGTTAGGAACTCAATTCTTGAAGTTGTTGATCAGTATGTATACCTAGGTCAAACTACTTGGTTAGGTAAATCCGACTTCAAGAAAGATGACGATCGCCGAATTCAACTCGGATGGGCAGTGTTGGGGAAGTTAAAGGGTATCTTCATCAGAGTAGTTCAGCGTGCTATAGAGAGAGCTATGCTCGGTATTTCTCTGCGTAATATGATCTGTAATCGGTGATCCGCAAGAGAACGAGAAAAACAGACATAGTCCAGAGAGTCAGGTAGCTGAAGTGGCATTTGGCAGGCCACATTGCTCATAGAACCGATAACAACTGGTGAAGAAAAGTTCTCGAATGGCGTACCGGAAAATGTAGTGTTGGGCGACTTCCCACCCAGTGGACTGATGATCTGGTCAATGTCGTGGGGAGTTGCTTTGGGGGATGCCTATGTCAAGCAGTGGACGTTCTCCGGCTGATGATGACGATGATAATGATATAAGAGAGCAATTCATGTTCTATATCAGCAATTCAAAGGCGATATACCTCAAGGCGAAGTTTTAGTCAAGAACTCACGGAGCGGTTTTAACTTATGCTTATGGAGATTGAGGGCCCGCAGGTTCTGTAAAATAAGGATTTATATGCATAAAGTGCGAGCATGTTTAACGACACGTTTTACACCCGTAGCGCTCGCGGTTGTTTGCGGTTCCCGCGGCAGCGGCCGCCAGCCCGTAGAATCGCACAGGCTTACGAGCGATGACTTCAACCGCGATGGCGACGCTCAAATTAACGGTCTCTTGAGGTTTGAAATAAAACCGCAGTTCCGCGACCGCCGCGGGTACGGGTAAAAACCGCTCCGTGAGTTTTTAGGCTAAGTCAACGACGCGTGTTGATGTATGGTCCTCAAGTCCACAAATCTCAATAAATCTAGATATCCAGTGCCCGAAATTCGCTCATTTATTTTGGATGAGTTTTTTTAACTTGTGTCTAATTTATTTGTATTTTGCCCGCCACATACATTCGAAGCAATTTCTTACGGAAAAAGCAAAAAGATAATTCGTAAACTCATCGCACATTGTTTTTTTAAATTCTAAATTCAAAAATTAAGTTCACATTTTAAAAAAAAAAACGTTATTACTGTTTCACACAAAAATGGATAATGGCAATATTGTGTTTTAGTTTTATTTAAAGTAAAAGGTATGTTCACGTCCATAGCCGATAAATGCTGTAAGGTAACTAGTCCCACAATGTGATAGGTGGCAAGCCTATCGCCAACCGGTCACATATTCAATCTCGGCTGTGTAAATTTTGTTAGAAAATTGAAAACATACATTTTCAAATTTTTTTGTTGCCCGATCCGGGTATCGAACCCGGGACCTCAAGAAGTCAACTCCGACACCGGGCCGCTAGACTACAGAGGCAATTTTATACAGGTATAAATTAAAACGTAAAATATACACCAAATTATTTATTTTCTTCATTTCATAATAACTTCATCGTTACTTCAGAATTGAACACTATGCCGTAAAATAGAAAGCTTTTAAAACATCACAAAGGTTTCGTTATAGATGGAAACAATGGATTCTGATTGATATCTGAAAAACTTCTAAAAAATAGTATTTTCACGCCCACATCCCCGATGAGTAGGCAGAGGCATTAATCCACGACTAGCCGAAGACCCTAAGTCTCACAATGTGATAAGTGGCAAGCTTATCACCAACCGGGCACATATCTAATCCCGAGCAACATTTTTTTATTAGAAAATTGGAAAAATCAAATTTTCTTTGTATCGCCTCTGTGGTCTAGCGGTCCGGGTGTTGGACTTGACTGCACAAGGTCCCGGGTTCAAATCCCGGGTCGGCCACCACAAAGAAAATTGGATTTTTCCAATTTTCTAATAGAAAAATGTTGGTCGGGATTG
>NJDC01004669.1:13509-88850 GCA_002245475.1 Calephelis virginiensis
ACAGAGTGTAGACAAATTTAAATAATTTACATAGGCACACGTGGCATTACTATGTGAATTACATAATTGGTTCAAATTTAGTAAAAATAGGTACTTGAAAAAAATAAGATCATTTTAATCTACTACCTAGCGTGACTATATCAACAAGCATTCTTAGTAGATACAATAATTAGTCTTATTTAAATGAAGTAATATAATTTTTTGATCTGATAATGTGTAATATTCACATTGGATATGACTTAACCTAAAATGAATAACGACCATTGTTCGGCCAATTTTTACCTTCGTTGTTTAAACTAAAATTTTATGTTGATACTATAAATGAACTCTGTTATTATAATGACGGTCTTGGTTGATTGAACTAAGTCAAGTCTTTGATCTGAAGAAGATTAACAATCACTTCGACACAAGAATTAAGCTGAATTGAGTGACTAATTTAATTTAGCTAACAATTTTTCTTAGTTGATAGAACTATGAGATTCTTTGAATCCACAATTGAACTTTATTGATTCAAAAAGGTTTCATGCTTGCATGGAACAATATATAAATGAAACTAACTCACCAGCCTTTATAAGGCCTGTACAGTACTTGATAGACGAAACTAAGACAATTTAACAAAATTCTCTTATTCACAGTAGTCATAATGTTGTCAGGCTCATATGGATTCATGATGTATGATCACAATAAACAAGATCTTGGTTGAAATAAACAATTTTTTTTTTCAGTGCGACAATGTCATGTTCCAGTTCAGATGGAAGAGCGACGCAACTGTAACATTTTTGGTGTATAAAGGCCACGGCCATCTCTTACCAACAAGGATGCTTATGTGTTGTTATCACATAAAAATACGGATTTCCTCATATTGAGAAATACGAGCTGTTCTAGACACTAGAGATGGAAAATATTAAAATGAAATATCTTAATGCAGGCAGACAGGTATTAGCAGGTAGGAAGTTGCTACACTTACGCCTATTCTTGAAACCAATACAGCATTACACTTATAAGTAAGTTTTTATACTTGGCAATTGAATTATTATGAATAATACGAATTCTGTGCTATTGTCTAAAACTTACCCTCATATAGGTCGTAAAAAATCTTGTGAACAAGGAATTCGTTGGAGCTGGTTAAAAGTGTTAATTTGGTCAAATAATCATCATAGCCCCACTTAGAGGTCCTGTGACGTTTCTCAGAAGGGTACAGTAGGTAGATTATGATATGTAGGACTTCTGTTATACGCGTTAGTATTCGAACGACGATGGAATAGAGATGTGTCGTTTTTAAATTAATATATTCAAATAAAATATAGGGTTACCGTCAATAACACCGTGACATCTGACTAGGTGGTAGAGTATCGTAGCGACTCGCCCGGGTTGGTACCACCGCCTTACCTATTCCTGACGCCATAACGTTCAATGCTTGCCGTTGACGTGTTCCGGTTCGGAGAGTAAGGTATTCGGTAAACTTAATTTTGCTCGAGGTCAAACATCCCGGCCTTAGGTTGGCAATGCACCATTATCACCTTTGGTGTTTCTAGGCGGCGTGAACTTCTTACCATCAGGAAATCCGTCTGCTTGTTTGCCTTCCAATGTCATAAAAAATATACTTAATATAACTGTTTGTAGAACAAAACCTGTTAAAAATAGTAACTAATTTATATTTGTAAAATTATCTTAAACTGACTTTACAACAATTGCTAACTAAATCTGTATTAGTGTAGAATCAAGATGAATGGTAATAGAATAATTATCATTATTGTCAATATAATAAAAGAAGACAAAGACGTATGGCCTTAAACCGATACTAAACAGAAGTACTACTACTAAGGGGTTCTTATCCTTTTTATTAAGCGGATCTTGTATAGTGATTTTGTTTGTTAGTTATGCTAGTACTAAGTTGGGTATTGAAACTAACAGTACATAGATATAACTAACAATAATGTTGGTTCTTGAAAATACCCATTTTTTCTGGATCGACGAAGACAACTAAATAAATAAAAAGTGTGGTATTTTCATTTACTCTTTAATTTTATATGTTTTAATTTATTTGTGCAAAGCATTAATTGTATTATAGTTAAGACATTATTTTAAAAGCAACTATGAGGTTTTATGTCTCTACTGGCCTGAAACAACTTTCCCAAGTGGCGGTACAGTCTTTTCTTTAACTAAAATAAAAAAACTTCGTTAATTAATTTTCTACACTTTTTTTAACTTAAATGTGTCGAAAGTAATGAAACTCCCTACAAAATCTATCCGTAATGCGTAGCTGCATTCAAGATCACGTCAGCTATCAGATAAAAAAAATAATCGAAATCGGCTTATTCGTTTAGAATGTATAATGCCACACACACACAAACAAGGGGATAGTACATAGTAGGCTAGCCACGTACCTATTTAAATACGCAAGAGGCTTAATATTGACACAATTTATGATCAAAACCGACTCTGGTGTCTATCGGTATTACATATTTCTGGTCATCACGAAATCCGTATATTTCTTTATATATCCTGTAAAAATATACACAGATCTTAATTTTCTTTATGCGAATGATATGAACGGCCACTCCATAGCTCTCTGAAGCCCACCAGCAATGTTCCTGGCACAGTCCATTACTTAAACAAACCGGGGTTTGTGTGCCGTGCCACCACTTTACACCCACGTGGGGTTGTTTGTATGTTCACTCCCTCAAATCTCGACAACTGGAAGTAACAACATTAATATTGTGTTGATTGTTGAATTAGAACAAGTGCTTTTGTGGTCTCTAGTAAACAATAAACCCAATAATCCAAACGAATAGCATAGTGTGAAATTGTTTTCTTTTCTTTATTCAAATTTATAATTGTGTAATGTTAAAAAGTACGTAAGGATTGTATATATTAGTTGTACAAGTATTACGCTATATACTTCTAGGGACAGGTACACGGATGTTCCTAAATGATCCTTATGATCATGTTCTAGTGTAAGGATTGGCAGCTTGTTGCAGGCTATGCTATTTATAGAGTGGATAAGTAGCTGAAATGGTTTAAACATTCGTCGGCTTGAGACAAAATGGTGCAGGTTCAAATACTCTCTGAAGCTAACTTTTTTCCTTCTTTCCTTCTTTAAAATTTGTATAAATTTATCTTAAGCTCAGGGCAAGTGCTAACTTCAAAAAAATCTTGAGAGAGTAAATGTTGGGTTGAAAATATATGGAATGTCACTATGTCAAGAACAGGATATCAAGAACACCAATAGTAGTGAGGGTGTCATATCAATTGTCTCCCCATGACGTATTTGAGAGAGTTTATTTATTAGCTGCTGCATAGGAATATAGGAATTTTCGGCGTCAATACCTCGATTTCCGACGGGGATAGTCATTTGTGCGATGAACATTTAGATGCTTGCGTTTCTGGGTATAGGTGTTTTAAAAAAGTAAAGTAAAGTAAAGTATCTTCACGCCCATATCCCTGAAGGGGAGGCAGAGGCACAACCAGGTGTATTTATTCTATTTATACTGATTCAGACATAAAATGAGATCGAAATCTGTTCATTCGTTTATATGTTATGGTGTCACAGACGCACATATACATGCGCGCACATTCACGCAAATCATATTTATAGCACCCCTCTTTTTCCATCGGATAATAAAATAAACAAGAGTTCGATCATTTATATGTTTCGAGTACATTTCCCAATGTCGGTATTGAACAGGTCTGTTTTACACATGTGGTGTGTTATGGTGGTTTTACACATGGTTATTTGTGTAGTTATACGACGTATATTGTATAAATTTGCCAAAACGATAAAATATCTGACAATTAGGTCATACAACCGCTTAATCTTGGTTTTATACTAGATATGATAATAACATTTGCTACAAAAAAACTTAGTGTAGTAAATCAAAGACCCAACCATTTGTGGCCAGTATATTTGCGTGTTTGCTTGTTTCCTTTGTTGTGCCTTTAAAACTATCTAGTGAGTTGTATTTGTAGCTGGTCGTATTTGCTAAAAGGGGCAATAAATGTGGCCAATATACCTACTTTGCACACCTAATAGCATAAGTACTTAATAAATCTCTCTATTGTACTTAATAAATCGCCTTTGTGCTCTAGCGGTTCAGTTGTTGGACTTGAATGCATGAGATCCCGAGTTCGGATCCCGGGTCAGGCAACAAAACGAAAATTGTGTTTATCCAATTTTCTAATAAAAAAAAAATTGCTCGGGATAGGTTATGTGCCCGGTTGGCGATGGGCTTGCCACCTATCACATTGTAGGACTTAGTATCTTCGGCTAGTCGTCTGTGCCCTGGTTGTGCCTCTGCCTACCTCTTTGGGGATATGGGTGTGAAGATACTTTTTACTTAAATTATTTGTGAAATACAAAAGCGTAAATACCAGCCACCAGTAGGTTCTAGCAGGCCATAGACTTTCTTTGAAAGTATGTTTCTTAATATCGAATATTGCGTTAGGATTAGATGAGTTTTAATTCACTTAACAAATGTTGGTAGAGTCTGGAGTCGAAAAATGTCATTAATTATAGACTTCTATCTCTTTAGATTTACACGAAGACCTCTAATTGTTTTATTTGATATGCTTGCTAACACTTATTGTGTGGGATACTTGGTGTAGTATGACCAACAGTCGGTAATACGTCCTAGCAGGGCTATGTGATATAACATGTCTGGATATTAAATTTTAGGCTTAGTGCATAATATAACCGAACACCTAAACATTGGTCAACAAAATTAAGCTGCTTTATTCATCTTTGTTGCAATGCCCTGATGATGCTATAGTTACATTGCAAAAAAATGTTTGGGCTATTCATTGCTTATTTGTCTTAGAGCCATTTGTTCAATAAGCGGTTGGACAAACTTGTGTTTTCATTTTAAGAAATAATCTGTTATTTTAAGTTAAGAAATTCTTTTTTATTGCAATTTAGGGACTTTCAAGTAGTGAAATCATTATATTTTAATATAAAGATAAAAACTTATCTACCTGCGGGTTCCACAAATAATGGACGGTACTAACAAATAATGAGTTGACAATTTGATGTGTATGTCTTATAACATAATATAATTTGATAAAACATAGAAAAATGAAAAAGTCGTATTTAAGTTTATTGTTTTTGTTTTATGATAATTTCCAAAGGTATATTGTAATATTTTAAACATTTTTATCCTAGCTATCGCTTTTTTGTTTTTTAGAATCTATTTTTATTCCTAAAACAATTTCATAACATACAAATTGAAAAAAATGAGCATTTATAAAAAAAAAAATTTAGCGCCTTATTGGTCGAGTGGCTAGTGTGCACACCTGACTACTCTGACCAACCACGAAGCTTGAGTTCGATTCTCGACGGGGGCAGGCATTTGTATGATGAACATTTAGATGTCAGCATTTCTGCGTCTGGGTGTTTATTAAATTTATTCTAGTATCTATTTGAGTATATCTATGTATTAGTATCGTTGACCAACCCATAACACAAGCATATAATTTGCTTTGGGGTTAGATTAAATTTTTGTAACTTGTCCAGAAATATTTCTTATTTATTTATATTGTGTCGCCTCTTTGGTCTAGCGGTTCAGTTGTTGGACTTGACTGTATGAGATCCCGGGTTCGGATCCCGGGACGGGCAACAAAAAAAATGGGTTTTTTCCAGTATTCTAATAAAAAAAATGTTGCTCGGCTGTTGACTGGGCTAGGCTTGCCACCTATCACGTTGTGGGACTTAGTGTCTTCGGCTAGTCGTGGGTGCCTGGTTGTACCTCTGCCTACCTCTTTGGGGATATGGGTGTGAAGATACTTTTTAAAAAATTTGATGGTATTTATTTTTGAATATTAATGATGTTCTGATCGTTAGCTTATTAATTTTTATTATTAAGTTAATTAAGGCATTTAGAACCCAAATGAAGATTATTTAATAACAAATATTACGAGTTACTATCTCGAGTGTACACCAACCTTAAAGCATTAGGCATGTAGTGTGAATAGTTATTCTAGTATGTATCAAAGCAACCAAACTATGCTTCACCCAAAAAGGAAATCACGATGTTTTCTATTGGTCTGTGTGTATTTGACACTTCATGTCACATACTTTGTGTGTATTCAAGCTTTATAAATATATCACTTATTGCTTTGCTTTTGTGTAACTTAGAGCTCAAACCTTTTTATCCCGCCAGTAAAGGCGTAAGATGCAAGCATACATCGCTTTTTACAATTTTACTGTTGACTGACGTAGTGATTGTGGCTAAACGGTTAAACTCGCTTAGTAATGAAGACGCCCGGAAATGGACCACCACCTTAAAAACATTTTTATTTCCTTACGACATTGCACGTGTTGGTAATGCCCTATTTGTTACAATTATTACAAGTGATTTGTCTATATTCTTACCATCGGATTTGTCTATTAGATCGCTATACATTTTTATTTTATTTGATACTAGCTGTCCCAGCAGACGTTGATGTGCTATTTTTTTTTGCTGTGATTCACCCTCATCACTTAAGGTTATACAAAATAGATGTTGGGCGATTCTCAGAACTACTGAATATGCTCGCAAAATTTCATGAGAATCGCTCTAGCCGTTTTGGAGGAGTACGGGAACGAACATTGTGACACGAGAATTTTATGTATAAAACCAGCTGACCCGGCAGACGTCGTTCTGCTATATTTTTAATGTGATTTTATTAAAAAAACTTGGGGTGAGTCACCCTTATCACTGAGGGGTATGAAAAACATATGTTGGCCGATTCTTAGACCTACTCAACATGCTCACAAAATTTCATGAGAATCGGTCAAGCCGTTTCCGAGCAGTATGGGAACGAACATTCTGACACGAGAATTTTATATTTAAGACTAGCTGATCCGACAAACGTTGTTTTGCCATATAACTAAATAAATGACGATTGATCAGTTATCGACCCGGGATAAAAAATGATTAAATTACTAAAATGACTATTAAAAAAAAGAGGGGTTGGTGTTGGTGTTGTATGTACTTTTATATGCTGTATCATAAAAAAATAAAAACAAAAAATGTTGTCTGAAAATTACAAAATAAAATTTAGGGGTGGACCACCCTTAACATTTTGGGGGATGAAAAATAGACGTTGGCCGATTCTAAGACCTATTCAATATGCTCACAAAATTTCGTGAGAATCGGTCAAGCCGTGTCGGAGGAGTTCAAGTTCGAACCCCGTAACACGAGAATTATATATATTAGATAAGATAAGGTTTATGTTCATATGTACATATCATGTACTCGTACATTCGTTCATTCCTTGGCGTTGCATAGAAATGTTGTTCACTCAGTGTTTTCTACTGCATCTATCTTTGTGAATGCTCTGAGGAGTTGTTTGATTTGGTTTCAGCCGCTTCGGACATCGCGACAGAGTTTAAAGCCATCATGCCCATCATTTTGATGCGTGGCGATCTACAGCTGTAAGATTTCGAAGATATTTCTTACCCCGCACAACATCTTTGTGAAATCAGTTACCGAGGGCGGTATTCCCAAACGAATATAACTTAGGAACCTGCTAGAAAAGAGCGTATTTATTCCTCAAAGGTCGGCAACGCATCTGTGATACTCCTGGTGTTGCGGATGTCCGTGGTGATCACTTTCCATCAGGTGACCCACGTGATCATTTGACTCCTCTTGTATACAAAACCTAGTTATTGCCCTCATTTATTATTTGGCAAATAACAAATGCGGCTCACTGAACATCTGTAGGTATTTTAAGGCACATCAAAAATATTTTATTTCCAATTTCCTAATTTAAAAAATGTTGCTCGGGATTGGATATGAGCCCGGTTGGCGATAGGCTTGCCACCTATCACATTGTGATACTTATTTTTCAGCTAGTCGTGGGTGCCCTGGTTGTGCCTGATATGGGCGTAAATATACTTACTTACTTACTTACCTATTTACTTACAGAACTAAATAAGCGAGTGCATCCGCGAGTAACAGCTAGTACAAAATAAAGCCGATAAGATATTGTACCTGCGGCCGAGTACACCACTAGTTTACAAGAACATTCACGCCTCGCTATTCCCAGGCGAATTCCACGCCTTAAAAAACTTAATTTCCTTTAAAACCTTAAACATCTTTTATTACGTACTAAACAGTTGTTAAGAAAGAAACTCCGTGGCCGCTCGTAAAGTGCAGTGTTTATGAACCCGAGACAATGGCAGATAAATAATGAAACTGATAGAAACCGACACGCTTTCAAAAGAACAACTTGGCAAATATGCGACAAGTCGCGGTCTATCCTCAGGTTTCATGCTTGTATTGTACTTGTGCTTGTTTGAGTTTTTCTTAAACTATATTATGTACGTTATTACGAGTACTATTATTTATTCAGTGCTAAATGCAAACAATCACATGGGGTTTTGATGGTAAAGAAATACACGTGGCATCGATACTAAAAAGTACGTAAGTAAGTATACTAACAGTGAATCTGCAAGGTAAGTCTAGTACTGGACAGAATTAGATAAAATGGTAACATTCGGGACAATGCAGTTTAATGCAGTTTAGTATATAAATTACTCTTTTAGTCTAGTAACGGGTGATGGAGTTGTCACGGTCACGATAAAAATGAAGTTGCTGATATATTATATTCAAAAGTACTAATATTATAAATGCGAAAGTCTGTCTGTTTGTCTGTTGCGCTTTTACGGCTAAACAGCTTAAGCAATTTTCATGAAATTGGACACGAATAAAGTTAAAGATTTGAGTACAAATAGTGGTTAATTTAAAAAAAAATCATTCCCCAAAGTTAATAGTGGATAAAAGTTTGCATGAAAATGTGACTAAAATGTAAAATAGTTTTTCTTACAAACTTTGATTTTTTTTATGATATTGGTAGGCAAACAAGCAGACGGATTTCCTGATGGTGAGAAATTCACGCCGCCAAGAGACACCAAAGGTGGTAATGGTGTGTTGCCAACAAAAGCAAAAGTAAGTTTACCGGCTACCTTACCCTGTGAACCGGAACACGTCATGATGTTATGGCGGCAGTAATAGGTAAGGCGTTGGTACCTATTCGGTTGAGTCGCTGCGAAACTCTACCACCTAGTCAGATGTCACGGTGTTAGTGACGGTAAGACTATGCTCGCCTTTTACGAGCTGCCTGGCAGGAAGGCAGATGGTCTAATCAGCAAAGAAGCCCGGACCAACACGGGGAAAATTCATTTCCTATTATAGTCCTTTGGACCTTGGTTTTTGATAAACAGTAGCCTGTGTTTGTTTGTCTTCAAATATTTGAACAATAAATTTCATTAAAAACGGTACAGTGATTTAGCTGAAAAAGCGTAATAAACATACAGTCAAACTTTCGCATTTATATCACTAGTATGGAAGTATGGATATGAATAGTATGGCAGTATCACTCGCTTATTCATTTAACATTCTTTGCTGCACTAATAGCATATGCCTAGTTATTAATAATAGTGGTCACCCATTGGTCGAAATTCGACCATAATAAATTTTAATATCTTGCTGATAAGAATGCCATCTGCAATTCTCAAGACCTACTTGGCGCAACTTGATCTTTTATCATTCTCATCAATATGTTAGTTTGTGTGTGTCAAATGCATGGTAGTGTGGGTAATGTTTTATTTATTAATTTAATGTACTTTACAAACATTACTATTGAAAAATATTAGCGTTCTGCACTTTTCCTACACATAAACTATAAGTGTGTCATATTTTATGCTCCTACGGGACGCGCAATTTTCGTAAAAAAAAGGGTCCAAAGTTTTGGCATCACGTATTAATATATATTAATACGTGATTGTATGTAAGTAGTTGATTTTTCTTAGAAACTAATTTGTACCTTTTTCAAAACAAACGAACAGAAACGTTACCTCGTAAGCATAATGAAATATCGTCTCATAAAAATAACCACAAAGCGAAGTCGTTCAGTTTAACCGACCCATGGTTGACGTATGGCTTCATTTGGATGACTTCGATATTCTTCAACCACACTAACATTATCATCACAAAACACCACACTAACCCTTACTCCCTGGTGATATGACATAAGTTTGTGTGTGATTTGTTTTCGCAAATATTTTGGATGTTGTTTAGGTAGATGATTTCGTAAGGGTCTCGACCACAATGCAATGAGATCTGGCTGGATGGTGGAAAACAATGAAACATTTTGTTAGTGTCTGTATGATTTACTAGGCTGCCTATATTATAATAATCGTGTTTATTTAAAAAGCAACCAGGCAAAATTGGACGGCAGACACGAGGTCTAGTACAGCCTGAATCGCGGTATTCAAATTTCTTCGACTGTTTTATTACAACTTATAATAACTTACATCGAACGCTTCACTTTAAACTTCGGTCTAACTTGCATAGATCTTTCTTTGTCCATTTCTGCGAGGCGTGTCTCTGTGTGTCTGTGTTTCTCCAACTAGTGTTTTACTGTTCGTGATTATCCAGCTATTTTGTTTTCAAGGCCGCTCTCAGAGACGTTAGTTAACATTTAATCTATCTTTAAGTTACAATAATTTTGTCCAGAAAATTTGTTTTTTCTCCGTGTTAGTCCGGGCTCTTTTGCAGAATAGATCATCGGCCTTCCTGCCAGGCAGCTCGTAAAAGGGGAGCATAGGCTTACCGTCACTAACGCCATCACATCTGACTAGCGACTCGACCGTATTGGTACTACCGCCTTTCCTATTCCTGCCGCCATAGCGTTAGTGCTTGCCGTTGACGTATACCGGTTCGGAGGATAAAGTAGCGGGTAAAGTTACTTTTGCTCGAGGTCTAACATCCCGGCTTCAGGTTGGCATCGCACCATTACCATCTTTGGTGACTCTCAGCGGTGTAAATTTCTTATAATCAAAAGATCCGTCTGCTTGTTTACCTTCCATTGTCATAAAAATAAAATAAATGAGTAAAATAAGAAAAAGTTTCTTTAATGACTGATTAGAATATGATTGATGTCTCTGAGTGCAACCGTTGTCGCCTAGGGGCGTAAAAAAAAAAGAAGAATGTCGCCTAGGGGCGTACACACAAGAGAAAAAAATAATAAAGCATATCTTTGTAAACAGAATTTATATGTAACAAAAACTACATGTGAGTACTTATATCGACGATACAATAATTACTCGGGGTCGTAGGTTCTGGGAAACCTTATAATTGATATTTAGGAACTGATTTTAGTGTAGGTAAAGAGAGAGAGAGAGAGGCCTTAACTCTGGGGGATTCTCGGTCCTGGGCGCTCCACCCCTCCTGGTGATCCTTTGTATGGTTCCAGGGTGAACGCTCGACTTAGTGAATCCCGTCAGGCTCCAACTGGACGGCGTTATTATAGGAATCTCCTATATGTGCGACAGGTAGGGGTAGGTTAGGTACCCGTACCGTAGAACCCTAAGGCGGGTGTATGTTGGTTTATTAGCACTTTTATAAATATATTGGCTAACTGTAGCCTTAAGTGACCAACTATTTGTTTATTTAGTAGTTGCCTGCCCGGCAGCGTAAGGACACTGCACAGGCAAAAGGCAACCTCGCTGGGAAGGTCCCGATAGAATATGAAGTGCGGCCTCGTGGTTAGGTGAGCTTATATAGATCGCGCGCTAATCACCGAGAGGCGAGGGTAAGGGGTACATCGTACGATGTGTTGTTTGTGCGGCTTTTCCAGGAACGCTGGTGGTTCTTATGGAATGTTTTTTATAAGTACCCACAACGTGACACCGTTAATGTAGTTAAATGAATTAATCTTTAGCAAGTATTCACTGGCTCTAGGTCTTTCCCTCATATTTCCGGTTCTAGCGATTATCATTCGATGCAGAAGACCTACCCTCACTATTTAGCATCTCCGACTCAGGTAGGTGACACGAATGGTTCTTATAGGCAACCTGTATTTCTTACCATCGGGATATTGTATTTCATAAAGAACTGACCCGCTAAGCCTGCTTTCGCAGAATCAGATAATTTCGACTGCTGGATATTACCACTAAAGCAATCAGAACTATTTACCACCGTCTTAACATTTTTCCTGCTTACGTTCAGTGCTCGCCATGATATTTTTCCGGGCTAATGGATCCGATAATTTACGAAAAAGGCCAAAAGGTAAAAGCCTCAGATTGGCAACGCATTATTTAATTTTGAAGTGACATTTTTAAAACCAAGAAACTCGTAAGCTTGTCGGCCATCTGATATTATGAAAAAACCCATTCGCCTCTAATCTACAAAAATATTAAGAGTTTTTTATGTGATAATATAGCCAACAAACACACTGATCACTCGATGTTAGACACCATAGATGCTGTAGGTGCGTCGCTGTTTTGCGGACGTTAGGTCAATAATTGTCCAAGTGGTAAAAAAAGCTAACATAACACGACTCGTTGCGTACTTTTATATTATAGGAATGGAAAAATTTTTGGTGATTTTTTATTTAAGTCAAATATATACGAGTGAAATCGAATACTAAAACTTGTAGCGAATAATTTTCGCATATCGTTACATAAATTTTCTTGAAAGTAGCTATCTTATTATTATGATTAATTACGCATTTATTAAAACTTTTGTCGTAGCCAAACCATAAAGTACAAAAAAATCCCATGATTTTAAACTTTACCTTAAATGGATAAAGTTTACTTTCCAACAAAGGGGTTTGGTTAAAATTCTTTAGAACTATAATGAAGGGTCGTAAAGGTTGGAACTTAGTATTTTTGTAGGATTTATATTGACAAGGCACGGGATTGCCTTTCATTTCGTCCATTGTTCGTGCACAAGAGAATTTTGTTTTAGCTTCGCTGGATAATTATGAATTAGCTAAGTATTACAATGGCTTAATTTAGCTCACGTTAATTAAAGCATTTACTTTTTAATGTGCTGATGAGCAAACTATTTTTAATGTGCTGATGAGCAAACTATTTTCAAAATGTGCTGGTGAACAAATCAGCCTGATGATGCTGTAAAAAGTGAATCCTGTTGGCTGAAGAGTAGCGTAAAGTGTTGAATAAAGTGTATAGTGGGTTAGTACAAATGTTTTACTACGGAAAAGTGTGTATACAATGGAATTCCACCAAGGGCCGACGATAGCAAGTATAGATTCTAAACTAACAGGTCACTTGATGAAAAGAGGTTATCATTATCCATCAAAAACTGCAGCGTAGAAAAGGTTGTCGACTCTTAAAAAGAGGTAACACCTCTCTGCTCTTGCTACTACGTATAAAAAAGTTTAAGCTAGGACCTTGATGCAGTCCTTAATCGCAAATGATTAACGGATATCTTAATTATTTTGGGGTATTTTTGAATCTGGTTTCTACTACTCCCTATTGCTTACCTACCAGGTAAACTACCACATGGTCATACACATTATTTCCATTGTAGCCGTAACTATCGCTATACCTGCCATCGCTTTTGAGTTAAGGCTCCCTTTGTATAATTATGTGTTTATCTCACCGTTATTGTAAGGAAGCGAGAGTTGGGTGTGTCAGAAAAGTCCTGAGAGTAGGAAAATGCCGTAAAAATGAGAGCGCTACGGAAAATCTGTGTAGTGGTGTGGTTGCCCCGTGTTGGTCCGGGCTCCTTTGCAGAATAGACCATCTGCCGTCCTTGCCAGGCAGCTCGTATAAGACAAGCATAGGCTCACCATCACTAACACCGTGACATCTGACTAGGTGGTAGAGTTTCGCAGCGACTCTCCCGGATTGGTACCACCGCCTTACCTGTTCCTGCCGGTATAACGTCATGACGTGTTCCGGTTCGGAGGGAAGGTAGCCGGTAAACTTACTTTTGCTCGAGGCCTAACATCCCGACCTCAGGTTGGCAACGCACCATTACCACCTTTGATGTCTCTAGGCGGCGTGAACTTCTTATCATCAGGAAATCCGTCTGCTTGTTTGCCTTCCTATAACATAAAAAAAGCAAGCATAAATAAATAAACATTTTTAAAATTAAATTTATCTCTAAGAATAATAATAATTTATTATAATTTCAATTGTGGTGGTTGCCGAGGAGTTTATTTCGCCATTTCTTCTCCTGAATGGCTAGGTTTGAAAACGATGGTACTTGACGGTAGATAGGCTTTCAATTATAAAAAAAATCACTCATTTTTTTACATTTTAAAATATTTAAGATTAATAAATTAAAGAAAAAGAAATTGAATATGAAAATTATGATATTAATTAAATAATTATTTTTATAAATATTTACATATTTGCACCCCAGAATGAGGTTAGAATATGCTGAAATGCCTAAACACTTATGCAACAACTTTAGAACACACATAGATAGAAAAATTAAAAAAAAGTGAGTGTGTATGTGTATGTACACGCGTTAGAAATTATACTTCTTCGGCGTAATAAGATAAAAATCTTTTAAAACTAAAATGTTATTTATAGCTAAATTCATAGCTAACTTCATCATGTCGGTTTTTCGTGACGGTGTAAAAATTTATTAACGCATTTACGCAATTAATTAACGCATCGTAAAAATTTACCCTCATCATTTTTTCCTAACGCGCCAAAAGAAGTATAACTTCAAAAAATGGGCACAAAAAAATACAGGTACTTATTTAAATGTCTTTTTTTTGTTGCATCTCTATTTTTAATAAAGTATTTTCTAAAATTAGCCTTGCCTGCTATCTTGCAGTTTGATATGAAAATAAAATAAGAATATTAACGTTCATATTTTTTTATAGATAAGTATTTGTCTCGAATCCGCACATTTCAGTTTCGAAAAATGACACTGTACCTATATAATAATAATAATTATTATTATTACACTCAATAAGTTTACCAATTCCGAAACACGTGGAATGTCCCAATAGGAACCTGCGTGTCACCGGTCGATATATCTCATATGCAAATCTGCTCTATGGCCGGGGGCCGTCACGTGATTCTCGCGTAAATCGTGCCACTGTTGGTTGACCCTGCAAGATGTATTGGACCCCCACTGCGGAGCAACAGACCTCGTAATACTGTTTCTACTGACACCACAAACATTTATGTAAAATGAAATAGGCGGTGGTACCAGTGCAGAGCCGTTGTATGAATGTTTGTAAGTATCTTCACGCCCACATCCCCGAAGAGGCTGGCAGAAGTATAACCAGGTCACCCACGACTAGTCGAAGACACTGAGTCACATAGTATGATAGGTGGCAAATCTATCGCCAACCGGGCACATATCCAATCCCAGGCAACGTTGTTTTTATTAGAAAAATAAAAAAAATATAGTTATGTCAATTAACCCAGGGATCGAACCCAGGACCTCGCGGATTCATGTCTTATCACGGATAGGCCACAGAGGCGATAGAGGAGGAATGTTTTTTTATGATATAATATAGCTCAAAAGGATATAGGTATCTTTAAAACCTTATCTCCGAAGTGGTAGGCAGAAGTATAACCAGAGCATACACGACTAGCCAAACATACTCAGTCCCACAATGTGATAGTGTTACAGGAATTGATGTGTGATGCATGGTATGATCTTGAGGCGGTCATTTTAGATCACGTATGCAAGTTGAAGAATAGATTACTTTTCTTCAACTTGGATTACGACTGTAGCAAGCATTGGAGCTATGGCGTTAAAAGTAGCTAAGGCGACTAGATAGCTATTTTTGACTGATTGCACTAGTACAAGTAAATCGGCAATTTCATTAACAAATTTATATCACTGGGATAATCTTAAGAAGGCTACGGGATTCCTATTCCTATGCCATAAAAATGCCGTATGCACCTTTGTGCGCTTTACAGTGGTCATGATTATGCTCCCCTAATAGTTAATTGTTTCCCAATTAAAAATGATAAAACGTGTTTTATTTGTGCCAAATACAATCGACAGAGTAACAATAGACAGATTATGCTTTTTTTTTACAAAATGTGTTTTTTTTCTAAAAATGAAAGGCAAACAAGCAGACGGATTTCCTGATGGTAAGAAATTCACGCTGCCTAGAGACATTAAAGGTGGTAATAGTGCGTTGCCAACCTGAGGCCGGGATGTTTGGCCTCGAGAAAAGTAGGTTTACCGGCTACTTTACCCTCCCAACCGGAACACGTCAATCGCAAGCATTGGATGTTATGGTGGCAGGAATAGGTAAGGCGGTGGTACCAATCCGGGCGGGTCGTTGCGAAACTCTACCACCTAGTAGGATGTCACGGTGTTAGTGACGGTAAGCCTATGCTCACCTTTTACGAGCTGCCTACCAGGAAGGCAAATGATCTGTTCTGCAAAGGAGCCCGGACCAACACGGTCACGGTCTAAAAAAAATCAAATAGTTTTGATGAATTCCCTTTGACATGGGATTTACTTAATGTTTACTTTAATATTTACTTAATTTACCCAGGTATTCCATGAGCCAGGACGATCACCGACACTGAAACTAGAAATTAATTAAGGTAGCCAGTTACAATACTCTGGAGAATTAACTTTTGAAACTTAGAAAAATTTTAGAAGTCGATTTCCAAGCAATGTTTACACCTCACAGTCGTTTCAACATTTTAGATTTAATTTTGCGGACTCACATTAATTAAATCCCATTGTTAGCCGTGGCTTACGGATCCGGCTTACAGCCGCGACTGATAAGTGTGCACATATCGTCAGTAGACGTTTTCAGATGACATAAGCATCCAACGCGCAAGATATCTTTCGGACGTCCGCTAATTTGCAAGGCTCAGTGTACTTTCAATATCTAACCCCGTAAGTCGCGGCTGTCTCCGTGTCCGTCAGCCGCGTTTAATAGTTTGTTTCCAGCTTAATAAGATCACGAAAACAATCTAAACAAGTTGTTGCAGATCTGTAATAACTTAACCTGTATTTTTGAGTGTTAGAAGTATCTATAACTCAGTACTCTGTGACGTAGTTAATATGTTCATAACAGAAGATTATGTCAGGCCGAGTTAGTATCTCTCTTGCATTTAAAATTCATGACGCGTTGGAAGTTTAATCCTCCGTGTCTTGTAACATTTGCAAAAAAAATAAATTTTAAAAATGATAATATGTATCGGTTTTATTTTACTGTTTATAATAAAATTAGTACAATTATAAGTTATTCTTTGTTTATTATCAACACCTTTAAATACTACTGTAGGCAATATTTTAAGTTAGTTTTTTTGGGTAGTTACTGAGTACGGTGTTTTATATTTTTTGTAATGGTTTGTGTAATACCATCTATTTTGATTTGTACTTAAAAAAAACTATTAACTTCAAGGTATTTTGGGTATCTCGTAGTAGTTTTTAGATTAATAAAGACGCGTCACAAGAATCTTTATAAGATCCAAGTGACATAAATATATTATTTTATAATATCGACAAGCCCAAGTACCAATTGTATAGTCTACATAGATAAAATAATTAGAATCTGAGAATCTAAATCAGCTATTTCTTTACATAGTCAAGCGTTTCTGAACTGAGAGAATTTTTATGTTAGTAATACAATATCAATTGTAATACAATGTAGAAGGTATTTTCTTTGGTGTAAAGTTCGGTGAAGTTGTAAAAAATTGTAAGATTAGCAACAAGTTAGTCATTCAAAAAAAAAATTCTTTGGAAACGATGGTAGTTTACGGTAGACAGGGTTAAATTTAATTATAGTTTTAAAATGTTTGTCAATAAATAATTAAACTAGTTATAAATATAAATAATTGGCTTAAAAGTTAAAGCATGTGTAATTAAATAATATTGTTTTATAAATATTAAAATATTTGTACACCAAAATATGGTAGAATATGTTGATATACTTAAATATTTTTGTAACATCTCAGTTACACACATATTCCGCAAATAAATAATTTTCCTTATTTCTCTTTTTTTCTAAGAAGCCCGAAAAATATGATTCAGCAAACATCTCCCTTGGTGTGGGTAATTATTTAGATACATTTTTAGTGTATGTCTGTCTACTTTAGGGTATTTCAGAGGGTCTTTTTTGCTGACGCTCTCAAAAATTGCACTTATCCAAATCCCTCGACCTCTATTCCGTACTATTCATATGCAATTGTAACAAAACAAAAACTATACGCATCTCTTTTGTTAGACGTAACATTGAGTGACACGTCCCATTGTGATGGCAAACGTTTGCGTCATTGTCGCGTCACCAACCGACATCCTTTGCTATGTGTTGGGTAAACTGATACTGTGCTGTAATTTGGTTTGGGAATTGGGAGATGGCAGATGTTGGGAAGTTTAATTAAAAAGGACATTTTATCTTTGATTTTGGTTTACTCAATGATGTGAGGTTTTTTCACAGACCTTACCTTACCTTGAATACAAAATAGTGTAAGTATTACTCGTATTAATATTTCTAAAGTGTCGATGGAAACTTTTTACACACGAAAGCTACCGGATGAAAAATTTATTTCCTTAAAAGAAAAGAAAAAATATTTATTTGCGGAATATGAGTGTTACAAAGATGTTACACAATTATACATATAAGCGTTCCAACATATTCTACCAACTTGTGGTGTGCAAATATTTTAATGTCTAGGGTACGCTAGTTTGTAAACTTATGGAGGAGCCAAAAAAATTCAGTTAATTAAGGTTGGTAATGCACATTTATTATTACAAGTCTATGTCGCCGTAAGATTGTCAACGCGTTGATTGGTATAACATCGTGATTCACATGTTGCTCACAGTTTAGATACTCATCCGTTAGCCAATAAGCAAAAACAAACTACATTTCTGTTGTTTTTATCTGCTTGTATGTTAAATTAGTGAAGATGTCTCTTCTCTAATCTAACTTACTTATCTTCCCGCCAAGTCCCTGACTGGGTAGACGAATGAAGTAATATTTTAAAATATTATTTAATTAGACATATTAGTAAAATAACATATACACACTTAGATGTCTTCACGGAAACTCCCTTACAGGGTAGGCAGAGAGTATCGAGTGCCAAAACTCACGATCCTGACAAATCTGACTGGCTTCTATCACATACATTACCCTTTTCATACAAGCACTCCGGATTCGGAGTGCTTGTATGAAAAGGGAAACACCAGTGAATAATCAAATAACCGACTTATATTAAAAATATTGCGCCATTTAATTTACAATCTGACGTGTCTGTATTTTGAATTTGTCATGAACAAATTATAAACTATCGGAAAATAAACAATAAGCTGAATAATATCTCGCGAGATAGATCATAAAGTATCTAACTCTATTTATAATTTTATGGTGACATATACAAACAATGTTTTTTTCTTATTATCTATAATGCAGGTAGTAAAGTTTTTCAACGACTACAGACTTGACTTATCTATTACTAACAGCATAACCTCAGAACGTCACTGATAGGTTCTTATAAATAAATAATAATAATAATTAATAAATATCCCTGGACAAGTTACACAAATTGAAGCTAACCCCAAAGTAAGCAAATTATATGCTTGTGTTATGGGTGTTAACCAACGGTATTAATACATAGAAAAGTAAGTAAGTAAGTATCTTCACGCCCATATCCCCGTAGAGGTAGGCAGAGGTACAACCAGGGCACCCACGACTAGCCGAAGACACTAAGTCCCACAATGTGATAGGTGGCAAGGCTATCTCCAACCGGGCACATTTCCAATCCCGAGCAACATTTTTTTTTATATGAGAAAATTGGAAAACCCAAATTTTCTTTTTGTTGCCCTACCCGGGATTTGAACCCGGGACCTCATGCAGTCAAGTCCAACGCCTGAACCGCTAGACCACAGATATTATATTAATACATAGAAATACTGAAATAGTTACCGCAAAAAAAAAATTAATAAGCATCCGGACCTGGAAAATGCAGACATCTAAATGTTCATCACACAAATGCCTGCCTCTGTCGGAAATCGAACCCGAGCCTCGCGGTGTACGCTAGCCACTCGACCAACGAGAGACCAACGGTCAATCTGAAGATTTGGGTAGTTATTAGACTTGCTCACACGAGAGCTTATACGGTAGTGTACGGTAGATAGGACTAAAAATTAATCTACCTTTAAATTATTTTATTATAAATTATAAAACTTATGTTCATAAATAAATAAAATGTTTTGGCTGTGATTTAAATGTACATTTTTATAGAAATATAACATACTTAAATTAAAATTAAATGTAACTTCTTAAAATTGACTAAATATTTGCACACCACAATGTGGTAGAATATGTTGTATTCTTAAATATCTTTATAACAACTTTTTAACACACATATTCCGCAAATAAATAATTTTCATTTCATTTCATTTCATTTCATTTCATTATATCTACTGTTTATAATAATGTTTCAACGAGGTTTAAACGTAAGCCAATGTACATAAGCCATTGATAATAAAGTAATTATCTTTTAGCACACAAACACAAATGGCACAGATAGCTCAAGGCAAATAGAAGATGTCATCTCAACAATATAGATGTGATAATGAAGACATCACAGCCAGTTTCCCAAACAATACACCATCTACATTCAACAAACAACACAGAAGACGTCCACGAACAAATGCACTCATTAATTTTTCAGTAGAGTATGGCGTGGCTAATGTCGGTAGCGAGACAATGAGAGATTCCAAAGACCAAAGTCACAATGGTTTAGTGCTGGAGTGAGCGGTGTTACATGGCAACTTATTGTCATTCAGATATCGATACGCCGTTCAAATGGTAATTACCATGTCTTTGGAGCTTTCACAGCTAAATCTTTGATTAAAGTTTGCTTTACTTCAAATAATGATATACTTTAAGAGGTCCTGGATTCGATCTCCAGGTCGGTTAACAGAAATTGTGTTTTTGCTATATTTATAATATATAAAAAAGAATTCATATTTCGCGTGGTCATTGTATGAGACTTGAATGGATGGCCCAATGTTGCTCTTCATTTTTATTAAGTGTCACCTATTGTGTGAAAAAGGATCTAATAAAAATAAAAACAAGGAAAATGGCAAGGAAAGTGGGATAAGCAACATTACAAATATTTTCCATATAAGTTCTTAATATCTGTTTATATCAAGTAGTTGAAGTTAACCGGGTCGACTAGTTGTCTAATAAAACAACATTGCTTGGGGTTGTATATGTATCCTGTTCGATGGGCTCGCCACCTATCATCTAGTGGGACTTAGTGTCTTCGGCTAGTCTTGGGTGTCCTAGTTGTACCTCTGCCCATTTTTTTTGGGTGGTATGAACAACAAATAATATTGAATAAGTTTTGACAATCGATTGTGTGAACCGTAGAGTTGGTCCTTATCCTGATTTATTTACAGTATAGACCGTCTGCCTTCCTGCCAGGCAGCTCGTAAGAAGCGAGCATAGCCTTGCTGTCACTGACATCTAACTAAGTAGGCTTTAGAGTTTCGCAGCGACTTGCCCGGATTAGTATCTTATCTATTCCCACCTTACCTATTCCCGCCGCCATAACGTCAGTGCTAGCCGTTGACGAGTTCCTGTTCGGAGGATAAGATAGCTGGCTAAATTATTTTTGCTTGAGGCCTAACATCCGGGCCTCAGGTTGGCAACGCACAATTACAACCTTTGGTGTGTCTAGACGGCCTGAATTTCTTAGCATCAGGAAATCTTTCTGCTTGTTTGTCTTCCAATATCATCAAAAACCGTTCCTATGTTCTTAAAAAACCGTGTTAGACTTGAATCTACGTACCTACACAAAAATAAGTATTTTCCTCTGGGATTCCATAATCAGATCAAGAATCGGTAGCAATGGTGCGACATCGAAAGTGCGCTCTTTCAAACTACTTAACATACATACAAAATAAATAGAAGTCGAAAATATAATCTTCTCCATTTTTTAATATCAGTTAAAAATACCTTTTCATTTATAGTTTCATTTCTATCATTCTCTTTTCGTTCGTTTGAACAGGAAACAATGCGAAGGAAGCTAGGTAATAGGGATCATGAAATTTAGCTCTCAGTATTCTCTGCCTACCCCACAAGGATGTAATACAATGTATGTAGATACGTTTTTACATTTTTTTTTATAAAAAAATTAAATTTTAATTGAGGTTTATGCAACCATGACAAACTAATCAAACAGATGTGGATGGACAGGAGTAAGTAATAACGCAAACATAGACTACGTTTTAGATAGGCAGCCAAGGAAACAAAGTCGCGGGAAACAAGTCTAAGAATAAAGCGTTACACGGGAAAAAGGTAATACTATGATGCTCTATATTTTGAACTAAAGACATTGTTCGTTGAGACAGACTTCTGTGACAATACGTAACCAGCATTCGAAACAATGGGACAATACATACGAGACTTCTGCTACGGTAGTTGTCCTAAAAAGGGCTTGTAATGTACGCTAAGCCTTGTCCCACACAACGGGAGTGCTGAGATTACAACGTTTTACGAAGTTTTACGAAGTTTTTTTTTTACGAAGACTGTTAAGACTTTGTGTAGATACAACACTTTAATAATATTATAATGGAACTAAAAGTCACTATTGCACTAAAATGTACTATGTTCATATTTTAAGGCTAATTTGCCTATTCTTATACAAAGAATTTCTTTTCACCTTTTTACGTTTTCAAATGCATGGGAATCGTAAAAATAAGAGTGACATAAAACAATATTCTGATAGTATTAATTTTCTGTACCGTTCACACAAATAACTACTTCGTAAACATTTTCATATTTAATTTTAATTTATTTAAGCCTGTGTTGTACATTATTATTTAAACCTTCGTTGTATTTTTTTATACTGGATCACTGGAGTCATCATGTGCATGTAGTAATATAACGTATTTTTTTGATATGAGTGATCAGTGTGCAAACACACGAGTCTCATGGTAGTAAGATATAACCGTTACAGGTGCGTCGCTGTCTGATGTTGGAGAGATAGGCCTATTGTGCAAGTCTACCGACTACTCTACCTTCCAGACCGGAACATGATCAAGTCATTATGACGGCAGTAATAGGTAAGGTGTTCCGCAGAACTCCACCGTCAGTGAAATTGCTTAATATGATTTAACTTCCTTTGCTATATGTAAAAAAATATTATGTCTTTATTGTTATTTACATGCATAAAACTGTAATTTAATCTACCGTTAAATGTGTGTTAAACAGTTTAGGAAGGTTCGGGCCTATTTTTAATCGTTTAATTTTTTTGATCAAATAATTTAAATAACTGGATTAAGAAAACAACTTCACCTTGGTTTTCGGTAGCAATTAAAAAATCTACTATTTAGAATCTACTATCTACTATGAAGAATATTGTCTAATTTAAAATAACCTTTCCTTTCATAAAATTTTCAACAATGTTACTTTTAGGCTGTTGAAATCAAAAATAATGTCTAAAACCTACATTTATTGTAATATAAACTATAACATGATCCGCATCCATACATGTTGGTCGTAAAGTAAAGAAGGAATCGAAGGCGGAAGCACAGCTCTAAATTTCCAATTATTATCTATTTTTTTCAGTCTTCTATTCAAACCAATTTGTAGGATATCCTTTGATCATTCTGATTGCTAGCTATCCGCCCTCTACTTCTATATCCTAACCCTTACTCTTCTATCTACGAGATATTTACACTTAAAAACAAAACATGTACATGGTGTCATTTTTAAATGTCAACAATTCTAACATTATAGCTTTCAATTAGTTTGTATTTTAAAATGAAACTGTTGCATTAAATTTAATGTCTGCCTTAGTATTTCTAATTTGTAGGCAAATTTCGGGCAATTTTTAACTAAAAAGGACGAATAACGTGTAATTGTCTGTCCCGAACATTTATGTAACAGTGCCTACTGACTTGCTAAGCCAGGTATCTTTTGTTACCTGAAAAAAATAATATATATATATTTATTACAGTACCAAATTAATCATTATGTCATGAAACTTTAAATTATACTACAGCACCCCCTCTGTACTCTACAATATAACTACGAAAGACAAGCAGGTTTATCTAATAATAGACGTGTCGAACGATACAATTCATTAAACTAATCAAAATCAGCAATGAGTTACGTCAAAATCGGCAGAATATCACTGTAATTCAATACTAATTTAAAACCCAACTACGATTTAAACAGCTGTAGGCATTCCAATGAATTCCATTTTTCGATTTTTCGTTTGCACAAAACCTTATGAAATTGTAACTTGTAACCGTTACAATGATACGGTAAACATTAGGAGGGTCCAAATAGTCCATTACGAGGCGAGCCATGTTTAATACAAACAATATGGTTCGTGGTTCGTTAGCTTCGCGAGTGTCTCCGCGGGGTATCTGGAGCCCTCTGCGATTTGTAACGTATGCTGGATCACCATTAACATTTGGAGGGTTACAGTGCATAAAGTCATGTCTTTACTATATATTTTTAGTCGTATGGCAATTGTCTATTTATTTTATATTTTAAATCAAAACATTTTCTATTATAGACATGTGCGAAAACATAGTAATAAATAAAATATTTTAATGTTTCCGTTGTTGTCTTCAAGAGGACTCGGGTTCGATCCTATTTTAGACAGCAAAAAGAAAATTTGTATGTTCAATTTTCTAATCAAAACAATGTTGCCCGTCGTCGGATCACAATAATATGTAGGTTCTGGTCGGCGAAAGGTTTGTCATCTGCCACATTGTTGTGCTTGGTTTCTTCGGCTATTCGTGAGTCTTCTGGTTGTACCTCTCTCTACCACCTCGAGGATTATAGGGAGGCAAAGATAGAAAAAGAATTTCCTCCAAGGAGTTCTCCAAGGAGACCAAGTTTAACTCAATTTATCTGTTACCTTGGCCTTCAACCGGAACATGAACTATGAACTATGACAAATATCGACACATGGCTGCAGTTAAAAGTAAGTTATGGTGTTATTTAAATATTCCATTCCTGAAGGTCTGGCCTGTTGTAAAATACCTTTACAGACATAAGTCTAACCTACCCCTTCTCATTTCCATTCTATGTTAAGTTTTCCTAAAAACAGTTTTAATAAATATTCTGGTAATAGCATGGATTTAATCAGACCAGTAACCAGTGAGTAAGTGTAATAAAGTTTAAAGCCATGTGAAATACAAAACAATAAAACCCTAAAAAATTAAAAACATTTAAGGAGCTTAACTAAAACCAGTCGATTGTAAAAACATATTGTGTTTAAAATCTATCGCTATAAATCCCTAATCCCTCCTCAAAGGGATAAACGACGCCCCCTTTAAGTGGATGTTAAATTTTATTAGCGAATTAATTGTCCGACTGCGCTGGTGTAGTGCTCGCCAAATAAAATGCTTCATTGAATATCGCGGGGGTTAGATTCGTACAAACAAACTATGCTGTCAATGTTTTTATTCCGTAAAGGATATAAATACATATTACCCTTTATATCATAAATCTGTGGTCGCCTTTTCGCCTCTGTATTCTAGCGTTTCAGTTGTTGGACTTGACTGCCTGAGGTCCCGGGTTCGAATCTCGGGTCGCGCAACAAAAAGAAAATTGGGTTTTTCCAATTTTCTAATAAAAAAAACGTTGCATGGTATTGGATATGTGCCCGGTTGGTGACAGGCTTGCCACCTATCACGTTGTGGGACTTAGTATCTTCGGCTAGACGTGGGTGCCCTGGTTGTGCCTTTAGGTAGGACCTTCGGGGATATGGGCGTTGACCGATTTTCATGAAATTTTGTGAGCATATTAAGTAGGTCTGAGAGTCAGCGAAGATCTATTTTTCATACACTTAAGTGATGAGGGTGACTCTCCCAATTTTTTTACTAAAATCACAGTAAAAGTATTAGAAGAACAACGTGTGCCGGGACAGCTAGTATATATTTATGTCCTTTATCGATTTTTTATATTCCACAGGACTTAAATTTAAATTTATCCATAGAGTGTATTTCTGCAGCGGATATTTGTTTTAGTGGCCGACCGAAAATGGTTTTTCAGCTTAAAGCGAAACTGAAATTCTGGCTTTGCTCTTAGTTTTAGATGTTACCGAAACCGAAACTTTCCTAATCATGAAACACATTTTTGTGGATTCTTAAATTTAGTGTACATTTAGCCATAATTATATACTTGTTTGCGAAAATGTATTATTTTAAAGTTGTTTGAATTAGACATTGCAAATATTTAAATGAGTAAATTCATTTTATTCGGTTTACATTTTAATTAATTATATTATTTAGAAAAAATATGTTATGTTTAAAAGTTGTTACAAAATTAATTAAGAATACGACATATTCTACATCATTGTGGTGTAAAAATATTTAATTAAATTTAAAGAAGTTACATATTAATATACATTTTAACATTTGAATCGCAGCACCTTATTTATATTTTTAATAGATATTTTATTTATTTGTATGTTAAGTTACTTTTATAATTTACTATAAATAGATTTAAAGGTAGATTAATTTTAATCCTATCTAACGTACACTACCGTTAATTGAATAATTTCTAACATAGTTATACGAGTAGATTTAGTTCCCATCTAAAGAGACACTTCCTTTTACTACTACACTACTCGCCCGCGCCGCTGCCAAAGGTATCTCAAACGTCATCTGGACACGTAGACGTCTTCGACAGTGCGATTTAGTCGGTCCGTTTTAGTTCGTACCATGAAACTTTGCAACTCATATCCTGAATCAGATTTTCCCTTAAATTTGATATAAGATATTTTAAAAGGAGTATTAATGTAAAAAAAAGTTAATGTCATCTTTAAAAGTTGGCAACGCATCACTAACTCACATTATGCTGCGGTTGCCCATGGGCTTCGATAACCGCTTTCCATGAAGTGGTCTATAGGCTAGTTTACCGGCTCATCAAATAAAAAAAGTGAATGAAATATGAATAATTACTTTCGTTCTGTAATAATTAATTGTTATTTTGCAACCGCCGAAGCGACACAAAGACTCCATTATTCCACTTAATTAAACCAAAATGTCGTCTCATCAACGGCTCATCTACTTTGGTACTAAAATATTACGTAATATTAGTCATCGACTACAATACTTCGTTAAGTTTACTTTGCATAAAAGATATGTCCTACATCCCCATACACCTTCTAACATACGACAGCAACTCCTTCACACTAACATCATTTGTATTATAATACAGTTAGAGATGAAAATAGCATGTCATATTTGTTAATTGTTATTGTAAAGCTTAGTGTACACTCCGTGTTTACATATACATATAAATCTTTGAACAGTAACAATGAGAACAAACGCTCTCTCACCTCGGCTATAAGTTGTAATATGTTAATTTCTATTTAATATAATAAATTCGTGTGTGAATAGAGAAATGTCCGGGGACAAGCGACATTGTCCTGTGTACACAATGCTTAAGCAACCTTCAATTGCTTTAATCCATTTTACAGCGTGTCACGAGCAGTTTTTTGTGGTACACGCTCATCTACTGTACAATCATTTGCATTAACTCATAAAAAGTATTAAATAATTGCAAAATTGTAAATTGTAGTGTAATTGTCCTTTTATAATAATACAATTTAAAAAATATAGTGTGGGCGATAGTGTAAAAATAGTGGAAGTTCTAAAACATTCAAACACAGGCACAATGTCTTTATTAGATTTTACAACTTAGACTGTGGTTCTACGTTTACGCAGCAATTTAAAATGGAGAATACTTAATAGCCTTCAGACTAAGTTGTAAAGGAAATAAATGTCTATTATTATAAAAAGTGTATACATACTCGTAATAGTGAATTGTAAATAAAACAAAATTATTTCAAACATAAAAAAATATTTAAAAATATTTCCTAAAACATTGGCAATGTCACCTCAACTTTAGTTGTTTGTGAACAGTGGTGATAACTTAACACCAATTACATATCTTTTAAAAAGAATTCTGATAATAAAGAATATTTTTTATAACTGAACAAATAAAAAACTGTATGTGTTCCTTAAAATTTACACGTATTTTATTACGCAAAAACATTTCCTGAAAACTTGAAGACAATATTTCACGTCAACTGTACCACCCTTAACTGTAACATGGTCATGAAACCCCACTCACCAGATTCCGGTCACCCTAAATCATATTTAATTGTCATAGAAAAATCACTGGCCATGTAAATGAGCTAGCCTAGGCGAGATTAGTGCACTTTGAATCGCTATAATTAGGAGATTTATATGCAAAGCTTCGTTTGTGGTGCACTTTATTATATGTTAAAAAGGCGGCGGGTACACGGGCTAATGCTAGTTTGAGTGGGTCATTGTGAGCCAAATTTGTGGGTCACTCCCATTGCAATAGATTTATGACGCGTAATGATTTAATAAATATGTGATAAAGGATTTTATTTATGACTGTACTTATTCCCAGGAGTAGGAACCGTTGGTCAAGCATCTGCTGAGGGACCGTTCGTAAAATATACCGCGAATGTTTATGAATTTTTTAGAAATTTTATATACTTTGTTCTTTTAAAAAACTAGTGACGATATTACCACAATGACGCCTAAGAGCAGTAAGGTCAAATCGTATGTTATACTTGGTCACCACGAACTAGATAACGTAGATAGTTTTCTTCTTATTAGATGGAAGAAGAGATAGAACAAAAATCAGGCAATGATATTAATGGTTGGTTATTGCTCGGTTTGTTGTATTGTCGGTATTGTTGGTTAAAGCAATTGCCATTATGACGACAGGAGTCATCCTGCGGAGTCAAACCGGGTCGGCTGTCCGTTATAATTAACCAAATTCTCTTCAAGTCAAGGTCACCGTTTTAGTGACAAAACCGATATTTGTCTCTTACCAGTTGCTTTCTAGAAAAGAGGCTGTTCGTTAACGGAACCAGAAACCATAATCAATTCCTTAAAATTAAATGTATGTATCTATTTATTATTATTTTTAAATAAACAATAACACTTTTAAAAAAAACATGTATTTTATTTTTATTTTGATTACTCAACGATGCCGCTGCGCAAACAGCTGATCAAAATGACGTTTCACATTAAGGTACGTTATTAAAAAAATGTACCAACTATTACTCTTTCTTTTATAATGAAACAAAGTCTAAACAAGGAAAATGTACGCAGATTAAAACTGAATTATAGAATCAACTAACCGTAGACCGTCACTATAACCATTGATAGTTTGCCTAAAAGTAACGAAGCGTTGCTCACAGTTACACGAAATGCGTAGAGTTAACAATTGGAAACGTGTTTATTTCCGATTGTTAACTCTCAACATTTTCGTTAGATTGTGTACTATTCATCCAAAAAACAGCCATTCGTAAGCTAAACGGCTCGTTTCTTAAATATAGGAATCGGGCCGAAACCGTAGCACAGAATAATCAGTAATCATGTCGTAGCCGGGTTCTAGGTAATTATAAATATAAAATTATAATGATGTGTTTGCGCTTTGGCCTAGAGATGTTCAAGACGATTGAACTCTTTCGTGCCCCATTTTGACAGCAAACTCTTATTGCACATGTCATGAACCTCTGCAACAAGAGTTAGTTTTAAAATAACAAAGATAACACAATAAATTAAAGATAACACAAAAAATTACGACCAAATAGTGGCACTATCAAACTTGAAAAAAATTGCGAATATAATTTGCAATTTATTCTATCATGGGAAACTATTGTATTCGAATTATCCCATTCTTCCAGCATATGCAAACTATAGTTACAATATAGGGATGTGCGAAACCATTGTTTCCTCGTCAAAACTTGACACCGAAGACGGTGTACCTATGAACTTCCCTGTTGTTATTTGCAAAGAAATCCACCCTGTCAATCATTACGCATGACAAATACAATCAGGCATGGCTGGGAAGATTATCCTAGTTGTACGTACAGCGAAAACTTTGTGCCCCTTTTGAACAAAATCACGAGGACGAAGGAGAAATATGTTTGGCTTCCTTAAAGTTAAGTTGACGTTTTTAAAGAGGAGTGAAGAAATCTCACTTCTATAACTTCTGTATACTAGCTACCTATTCCGGTTTCGCTCGGATGGTAATTTTTTGATCATAAATTGAGATGTAAGCTATCCTTTCTTTCAAGTTGGATCAAAGTAGTTTAGTAGTCCATCGCGGACAAACAACGTGAGACGTAATTTATATATATTAGATATATCTACAAAAGAATCTCCAATTCACGGTATCATCAGGCCTGAACGGTTGGACCAATTTTGGTATTACCGTTTTTGTTATGTAGGAGAAGGAATTCCTCCCGGTATTCCTCTTTCTTTATAAGAAAGAGGAATACCGGGAACATTGCTGTGAAAATGGGAAACACAATATATTCTTTTTTCCATAGAAACTGTAAGTGGCTGTTAATGTCATACGATACGAAATTCGTCGGGATGGCTAGTTTTAAATAATAATGGATTTTTTATATGATATTGGAAGGCAAACAAGCAGACGGATTTCCTGATGGTAAGAAATTCACGCCGCCTAGAGACACCAAAGTTGGTAATGGTGCGTTGCCAACCTGAGGCCGGGATGTTAGGCGTCGAGCAAAAGTAAGTTTACCGGCTACCTTACCCTCCAAATTTTGACAATCAATATTTACGACCGTTAATAACAATAAAACGCTGTGATTAAACTGATGGTCGAATTAGCTACTACTTGATGCTAAACAGCTAAGGTTATGTGGTTCAAAGAGACAGGACCGCCTAGTCTCCGTGTTGGGTCAGGTCCGCTGAGTAGAATAGACTAAATAGATAATTACCATCAAGACCACTGGTGGAAGAGTGCCGTGTAGCAACTTGCCTGGGTAGAGATCTACCGCCTTTTTTTTCCGACCGCCATAAAAACAGTGTCATTTTCAAGATCGGGGGTAGGGTATCCAGTAGACTTGCATGGTTGACCTTACATCCTGGCGTCAAGGCAGCGATGTACCTATAATATGTATGGTGTTTATAGGCCACGGTTGCCTCTTACCATCAGAAGACCCATGAGCTTGTTCGTTGATCGTTAAGAAAAAATTACATTGAGTTTAATATTATATTAAAACTTAACTTAAATAGTCCAACAACATTTTCTTGTCGACCAAATAATTTTAACTCGTATTATATTAGATTAAAATATAATCTTGTTACAAGTAGTCCCTTATAATACAATAACTTTTTATTGTGCACAAAATACAGAGAAAGTACAAATACATAAAAATAACTTAAACTAAGAAGATATGCAAAGGTGGCCTGATCGCTCAGTTAGTGATCTCTTCCAGGCAGCCCTAAGCTATGGAACAAGATGTAGCGAGATACTGTGTAATGGTGATCTTGAAAATATAAAAATGCATCTAACACTAGACGTCATAAATCATCCTAAAAGCAGAAGCTTGATTTAATTATAGTTTCTTAAATAAACAATAGAAGTCAAATTCAAACTAAATTACAGTGAATGCAGAAAGTGACGCTTTAACAAACTTTTGAAAATACTAATATTCGGAACTCTCCTGATATCTACGGAGAGAAATTTCCAAATCTTCACGGCCTGCGAGGTTAAAGAACGGCTACAGTAACAAGAAGCTTCATTCACAGTAACAAGATCATTAGTCTAGTTTTTGTTCAATTCAACATCACCAAAGACTATCTCCTTTTTAACAATACATGGGATCAAGACCTCTTTCTTTACCTACAGCAAAGATCTCGTGTAGGTATATAAAAGTAATTCAAAATTTTCCGTTGTTTATAAAGTCAGTTGTAAACTAAATAGGTACCGTGTTTTAGTAAGGTTTGGTGATCACAAAAAGAACAACCCAAACTCGAATATTGCTAATGGAAACTTGCTGACTAATCACAATCCCGCATTTCCCCTTGCAAAGCTTCCTTTACAAACTAAAATGTCGAAGGCAACAGTTCCTGATTTCAGGCGAATTCCCTGCCAAAACTTAAAACAGGAAAAACCAATGATCAAAGACAATTTAGCGCTATAGACTGGCCATTCTCAACATACACAGATCATATACACATAAGTATATCAGATACAGAAGATTATAGAAGTATCGCCTTTGTGGTCTAGCGGTTTAGGTGTTGGACTTAACTATATGAGGACCCGGGCTCGAACCCCGGGTCGGGCATCAAAAAAGAAAATTTGGTTTTTCGAATTTTCTAAATAAACAAATGTTGCTCGCTATTGGATATGTGCCCAGTTGGCGATAGGCTTGCCACCTATCACATTGTGGAACTTAGTGCCTTCGGGGATATGGGCGTGAAGATACTTTTCTTTTATTTAAAATATCGATGAGGAATTTAAAATTAAATATCTCGAATGTGGAAAATTGATGTGACTTCTTTTAGTAATTAAAAAAAATATAAAATAACCAGAAGAAACTTCTGTGTTGTGGAATGGTACTTTTGTTTTCGTAGACATAATACATATATACCTCTTTTTAAAGAAAAATCAGTGACGTCTGCTGAAATTTTCTGATTTCTCACATTGATCAAGGATGTATATTCAACTCTTTTTCTTTGTATTCTCCTATTCTGTCAAATTACCATAATAAATTATGTTGATACACAAACCACCCTTGATACTTACTTTAACTTAATTCAAGTTTATTTCAGATAATTTACGTGAACTATATATGTATGAGAACATAGAGTGGCGGACTATGATGCGTGTTAATTTTTAGAAAGACGTTTTATAACAAATGTTGTTAGTTTCATGTAACAAAAAATCAACAGACAAACGACAGCGAACGCATCAGGTAACATAAATGCGTACGTCCAGTCTATGTCCTACACATCTTTGCCAATACACCTTTCAATGTTTACCAACCGAAATTAACAGAAAAAAGATGGCGGCCAGAAAAAGTATAAATGAGAAAAGTCGTTAGAACTTTTGTGAGTCACCCGCTAAGGCTTCGTTTTGAAAACTTCAAATCGACAATCCTTGAAACTTTATAGCTCAAATTAAGTATTGTATGTTTAGTTGCGCTCGCCTGAGGGCTTGTTGCTAAGGGCTTATTTACTCTTGTTTCATTTATATTGTTTCTACTGTTTCAGCACGGGCTCGTGAAAATATGTGTGTAGGTTTTTGCCTATGATAATATGCTATGTTATGCTAGCTGTCCCGGCAAACTTCGTGACGCCTGTTTAGAGCTATTTCAATTATTATTTTACATTTTACTATGTTATGTATTTTCACTGTCATTTATTATGGCAATTTCAATGTAATAATTGAGTTTAATATTTTTTGAAGTGAAAACTTCTTTAGCGGCGTTGCACACTTTTTTGGAATGGGTAAAAACTTCTAAACTCGCGTCATGACACGTGACGTGACCTGAAATTTCGTGAGACGGCGCAGGGCGCTTGGGGGAATGTTCGTGTTGTCATGTTTGTGTACGATAGTGCAATAAATGATTTTTGTATTCTACCTCATAAATGATAGTACTTTCATATTGATAATTAAAGCAATTCGAGCAAAATTATTCTATAACCATTCCAAAATATCAAAAATGCACAACGTTAATATTAAATTTTTCACTTCTGTCAGCATTCCCGGAGTCCAACCCGTATTTTTTTGTAAATACGCAGTTTTTGAAAAAGTTATTTAAAATTGTTAGATAAGGTTGTATCTTTTATACTAAATACTAATTGCTTTGTATAGAGTACAGTAGTATTATCAGTACAGAAATACTAGTTGCTATTACTACTGTTATACCAATTACTTCTTATAGTATCTACTACTTAATTACTATTAATAATCGCCTCTGTGGTCTAGCGGTCCGGTTTCGGACTTGAGTTTTTAATATCTCGGGTACGACCCTGGGGTCGCGCAACAAAAATAATTGAAATGTGTATTTTTCAATTTTCTAATAAAAATAACGTTGCCCGAGATTGAATATGTGCCCGGTTTCACCTTGTGGGAATTAGTGTCTTCGGCTGGTCTTGGGTGTGTCCCTCTGCGTAGCTATTCGGGGATATGGGCGTGAAAGTTATAATTAATGCAACGAAGATGTACGAATGCTTTTACTAAACTAGCCTACTAGACTGTAGAGTCATGATTAATACTTAAACATTGTTAGATTCAAATACATATTACGTTTGTTGTATTATGACATATATTATCCCTAAATATATGTATCAAAAAGTGAAACTTAGGTTTAACGATTAAAACTACTAACTTAACTAAATGGATTGTCAATATAAATCTAAGCTGGAAAAAAAGTTTGTTCGATTTTGCAATTTGTTTATATAACTTACTAACTGTTGCCTGCGTATTTAAAAGTAGCCTATATGTTAATCCAGGTCACAATCTATCTGTGTTTCAAATTTCAAAAAATCCGTTCAACCATTCGAGCGTGAGAGTGTAACAAACATCCATACGTACATACTCATAAATTTTCGCGATTATGACATTAGTAGGATTACTGTTTATTAATAATATCAAAGTATGAGCTATCGAGGAAGGATTTATTACAAATTGGTTCAATTCAAAACACTTTAGGATAAAAGCTCTTCTGTACAATAAAGTAGGTTGAAATTTTGTCTTTATAAGTAAATTCTCTATAGTGTGTTCCTCGTTCCAACCCTCCTTTAAATCGCTTCAATGCAACTAGACTACCTAGTACGGTGGTCTTAATGACCAAAACAACAAGACCTACGGCAGTGTATGCAATATCCCCTTGTTAATACAGAGCTAGTTGTAAGCAGAAAGGGGTGGAAGATCACTTTATTCTGGACTAGGTCCAATGTATTTGTCTTTAGGCTTAGAGAGGCATGTATGGTGTATCTGAGACAGGAAATTAGGTTTGGATGTATGAATACGGTGTGGTATCCATTGGATGGCTTTATGTCGAATGTTGCACATTGTGATTTATTCCACTAATATTATAAATGCGATAATTTGTGAGTGTGTACGTATGGATGTTTGTTACTCTTTCACGCTTGAATGGCTGAACGGATTTGTCTAAAATTTGGGACACACATAGATTGTAACCTGGACTAACACATAGGCTACTTTTGATTACGATCACACAATGGGTTCCTGTGAAAACGCGGGCGAAGCCGCAGTCAATAGCTAGTATTACAATATAACAGAGGTTGGGTGTTAAAGCATTAAAATATAGTATAGCATATACCAGATTGATAAAACCTCAGATTAAACATTAATTCCACATTTTGATTACTACTTAAAAATTTAATTCAATATAATCGCAGAAAAATTGCAACAAAACCGACTTCGATTTTTAATCGTAAATCATCCATATTATCACTGCCACCTTAGTCAATTACATGTGATTTATCACCGAAGAAACACAAGCGTACGGCTTAGTAGGTAGCCTACTTTAGGCTAGACTTTTTAATCTCTCCCATGAGCTCCAAGCCTATCACCGTTCACCCATATTCTATCAAGGATAATGTGATTTTTATCAAAAAAAATTAAACAGGTTCTTAAACCAACCCAGGGGAGCCAACCCGGACCTCATAAAGTCAAATCAAGACCAGACCGCTAGATCACAGGCGCGACGCTTAAAGTACGTATTAGTAATAACAAAGATTGCACACTGTTACATAACCTGTACCTCGTTCCACATTCGACCATCGTCTTTCGCAGGGCACATGAATCAGACACACCGTTTTACGAGATAAGAGCGGACCAGATTAGAAACATGGAAACACCGCTCTCCTAAATGAACGAAAGGTTTCGATCTAGTACGATCCAATTGGTACCAGCGTCATTCATTTTGTGTAACAATTTGCATTTGTATCTTTACGCCAATATCCTCGCAGAGGTGGGCAGCAGGGGCACAACAAGGGCACCCGCAACTAGCCGAACATACTAAGTCCCACAATGTGATAGGTGGCAAGCCTTTGGCCAACCGAGCACATATCCAATCCCGGGCAACGTTAATTTTATAAGAAAATTGAAAATATACATTTTATAATTTTTTTGTTGCCCGACCCGGGGACCAAACCCGGGACCTCAAGAAGTAAAGTCCGACACCGGACCGCCAGACCAAAGAGGCGATAACTTTCAACTTAACGAGATTGTTTAAATTAGCTTATCATCATCATCAGCCTGACGTTAATACTGGTTTTCCTTCAAGTACGAACGTGGAAATCCAGGGTCCGTTTTCCTACTTTTATTTTTACGAATTTGCACATACGGCAAAGTACGGCATCCCGGATGTAGAGTCAACTGACTCTGAGTTCTTGTTTTATATCTAGCTGGCGTTTTAAGGGTGGATCATAAGGGGTCCAACAATCATCTTGTAGGCCCGTACCAATACCGCCTGCAATTTGGTGTATCTTGAATTATCGCCTCTGTGGTCTAGCGGTCCGGGTGTTGGACTTGACTTCATGAGGTCCCGGGTTGGAATCCTGGGTCGGCCAACAAAAAGAAACTTGGATTTTTCCAATTTTCTAATAAAAAAAATGTTGGTCGGGATTGGAAATGTGCCCGGTTGGCGTTGGGCTTGCCACCTATCACATTGTGGGACTTAGTGTCTTCGGCTAGTCGTGGGTGCCCTGGTTGTGCCTCTGCCTACCTCTTCGGGAATATGGGCGTGAAGATACTTTTTTTTTTAATTCACACTTCACCTTGCCTTGATACAACAGAAGAAGCTCTGGCACTGGCTACTGGGGTAATTTGAAATGTGTTAAGGTCGAACTTGAGATGTTTTTAAGTTCCAGTAAACTCTCAAATGCTAAATTCCCCGAATAAAAGAATACAAGTTTAATTTAAGTTACAATGTGACACAATCTCGTGTTTTTAGTGTAAATCTGGGGATCAGCGAGACTTGTGACACACCTTCAAGAGTGTTTTTTTAACTGCGTTAGCATTATGGAAGCTGCACACATTGGCATATGTAAACGGAGACGATTTGGCAGTATGTGAACCAGGTTCAAAATGTTTGGATCCTGGTGGTCGCTTTTCACATTACCAGCCCCGGAATCCAATTTGTGTACCAACAGTTACCATTAGAACTAATATACTATTTAATTATTGATTATATATTATATCTCTGAATTTGGCACGACAAATCAAATTATAATTAGCTACTAATTAACTGTTGATAGTACTGTCAATTAACGGATACATAATATTATGATACAAGTTAGAATCAAATTACTTATGTCATTTATGTTTACAGCAGTTTTTATGCAAACTTTCCATAAATTTAGTTTGTGGCTTAATTTTTATGATTTATCAGCACACTGGTAATTTTAGAAGCTAACTTACGAATAAATGGCAACACTTTCTAGTGCTTTTAAATATTTTTCTTGTCAGAGAGATGCGATCAATAAAAATAGATTGAGCGAATCGAAAGTTATGGCCATTATAATTAATGTGAATTTCATATGTAATGTTGAACTCAATTACTAGGTAATCAGAGCTGTGTATCTATTGGACATAATTAACAGCGTTAACGGGTAAGAAAGGAATTAAAAATTTCTTGAATACTCAGTAGCTCAATTGGTTAGAGCATTCGTCGACTTGAGACAAAGGGGCTTTAAAATTTATAGAAATGTGATAAATGACAAACTAATAGAGCAAATAATATTTATTATTAAGTAATGAGCGTATATTGCATGTTTGAAACTGAAAAGTTCTTTCGTATTCATATCAACTAGCGCTAAGAACAAAATCTTGGATGACAAATGAGAACCAAGAAATATGTGCGTAAACCAATAATATTTTTAGATCGAGTATATAATATTTATTGATAAAAATCATATTTTTCGGTATGTGACAACCCATTCCACTATAATGATATTTTTTTTCCTAGTGTTAGTGCGATTCCTGTCTGAAGAATAGACCACCTGCCTTACTTCGTGGCATTACGTCAAACGCGAGCATATAAATTAAAGGGATGATTTCAAACATAGCCACTGGTGGAAAAGTGCGTTGCTCCCGGGTGGTAACCCTATTCCAGTCACGAGATTAGGGTAGCCGGTACACTCGAACATTAGTCCTAACATCCCGAACAGCGACGTACCTGTGGCATCTGTGGTGTTTTCTATTGTCTCCTCATCGTAAGAAAAAACGTACTATGAGGAGAAACGTATATTTGTTTTTTTATCATCAGCAAAAAAAATCTAGTAGGTAAGTTAATTTGTTTGTAGAATTACTACATACGTAAATAACTTTCATATTGTGTTACGATTTAGAGCCTTGGATAGTAAAATTAGTAAACCTCAGGTTGGCAACGCATCATTAATTTTGAAATTCATTTTACATATTTCTAACAGTTCCTGATATTTCATATACATACATATCTTTACGCCAAGTTCCTTACGGAAAAAGAAGAGAGTATCGAGTGCCAAATATCACTATCCTTGCAAAGCTTCCTGCTTCCTCCACATTCATAACCCTACCCAAAAAAGCCAGTAAAGGGTCTCCCCTTGACACCTCAGATGGTACCCGAGCAATTTGATCGTGGAATGTCAACCTCCCTTGGTACCTTTATCCATCCACATTCGTATTGTACATGAGCTTTGTCAATCTTTCATCTGTCATTCTTTCTACATGACCAAATCAGCGGTGCATGCTCTTTCTCATTTAACACCAACACTTTGTTTCAATCCCACTTCTGATATTTCGTTACAAAAATCTGCTCCTATAGAAAAATATTCATATATATATTACTAATTCGCATTTCATAAACTTAAGCCAGACGTAAAAAAGTACGACACACCAAGCTGGAACATAATTAATTGTTTTATTCGCTACCACCCACCAATCATGACGCGGCACCTCCGCGCTATTGTTCTGATGTGTTACTTTACTGAAATTAACAGGTGCCACAATCAGATATATAATTTCACGCAAATTATATCGCCATTTCGTCAGAACAAAGGAGTATTAAGCGCCAGAGTTTTTGTTGCTGCGAAAAATTACACTCGTCGAAATTCAACCTTCATAGAACTGATTACATTTGTTATACAGTAACGGACATACTCGTACATAAAGAATTTAATTTACATTTAAAGTCATTTTTTATGATAATGGAAGGGAAACAAACTGATTTCCGGATGGTTAGAAATTCACACCGCCTAGAGACACCAAAGGTGGTAATGGCGCGCTGCCAACCTGAGGCCAGGACGTTAGGACTCGAGCAAAAGAAAGTTTTCCGGCTTCTTTACACGTTAACGGCAAGCATTGGATGTTACGAGTATGGCGGCAGCAATAGGTAGGGCGGTGGTATCAATTCGGGCGAGTCGCTGTGAAACTCTACCACCTAGTAGGATGTCACGGTGCTAGTGACGTAAGCCTTTGCTCGCCTTTTAAGAGCTGCATGGCAGTAATGCAGATAGTTTATTTTGTAAAAGAGAACGGACCAACACGGGGAAAAGTATTATTTCAATCATATTGTTTGTTAGCGGAGAAAGACTTATAAAGGTGGACATTTAGCAGGATGGAAATAATACTGCTTTAAGCGAACATTACAGAGCACCTGATCACGACCGTGGTAGCCACGAAAGTTACAAGTCCTACATACCCATACATGGGAGTAACGATGTTAACAACAAATTAGTTCTTAGAAAGCCTCATACCTATATTTACCGGTCACACTATCCAAAAATAAAGTTCTGTTATAATGGTGAATTATGCCAAGTTAGCAGAGAGTTCTATCACCTAGTCACAGTTATTTCCAGTCAAATTCTCGCCATGTTCAGCAACCTTGCTCATGAGTTAAAATAAAATATTAAGATAACAGGCTAGCAACGCTTAAAAAGAATATTTGGGGCTTGAAGATGACTTGTATTTTTTAGCACCACGAAATCCTTCCACTTACTTGTATAATATTATCATAAAAAGTATATTTAGATAATTATATAGTATACTTTCGTTATTAAACCTTAAGTTAAGCACTAAAACAAATTAGTTTTTTTTAATTGAAATTCTGTAACTAGTGTTGTCCACTTCGGTGTTAAGCGTTCGTCAGCAATCAACAACGCCACGGGACGTCCCACGTGGCTGTCGACTACTGGGGACGCGAGCACTGGTGCGAAAGAATCAAACGATTCATTCATTGTCTATGAATAATGGAAACTCAGTCGTGCGCTGTCACAATAAGACCTCGTTTTGATTGCCATAAAAACGAGTCGAATTCACCTGAATACATGGATTTCCTAAATTAAAATTATAATTACAATTTCAGTGCTTTCGCCTGGACAAAAAGTAACAAAAACCATAAGCTCTATTCATGGTACTTGTATAATGGAACTTTTTATGGCCTGGCTCTTTTGTGATAATAAAATTGTTATCTTTCTTGTTACATTTTATTGTACTAAAAACGATCGTTTTGTTTATTGTGACTTTAAAATTTTAAAGACATATTTTGTTGATGAAAATTACTATGACTAAATATTATATAATATTTAATACATGAACACTAAAATTTAAGTCCATTCATCTATCAGTGGATATAAGCCTAGTTAATTGGCACTAAGTTTGAAAACCTCCTATTTTCTTACATTTTTTTCTGAAAACATCTTTAAAAGTGATAAATATCATGGGTTGTTTTATTTATCAATAAATTTTGCATATAAAAAAATCGACATTAAATTATTTAAATAGGAATTATAGCGAATCAAATACTGATTTACCAGTATTTGTTTCGCTTTAATTATCTGCTTTCCATTATTGAAGCAAAATATTTTGTGCAAGTAATGTGCCTAATAAACTAACTGATTATTTTCTTTCATACAAAAGGCATCAATACAAAATAATAGACTGAAATAGAGGGGAGCGTCAAAGAAAGCCATTAACGATTTTATAATAGCGGACAATCGTCTGAAGCCTACTGATACAACAGGAGCAATCTAGATAATTCTCATTACCCACAGATCTATTCGATGTTATTGAACGTCAACGCATTATGCATGGCCGCGGGCGGTCTTGATTGCGGCTATCGAAACCTTTGTGGTACATCACTACCGAGTGAGCGGAGCCCGCTAAAATTCAAATGTCATCGTTCCAATTCGAAATTCAATTACTTGTAATTAATGCGAGTTGTGCCAGTGGCGGAACAAGCTCTGTTACCGATTAGAAAACAATACACGGAACACTCCAGTCGGTCCGCTCAAAAGCGGTTTCAAGCAACTCATGCTTTAGTTTTTATTTTGTATCTGTGGAGCTGTTGATATCTATTACATTTTTGATTAATGGATATTGGCGCTATGTTTTTGTCCTTAAAATATCTTAATTTGTTATATTTAATGTGCACACTTTTAGTAAGCGCTTGGCAGCTTTTCGTAATTGTTTTTAATTATTTAATAGTATGATTTTAACAAAATTCTGAAATCACTACACGTTTACTCTAAAGTTTTTTACTTGAGTTTAGGTTAAAACATAGGTATAATATAACAAATATGTTGTTACTATATGCAAATGACATACACATTACATATATACATTGTTGTAAGAAAGAAACTCAAAAGAACAAGAAAAATAATTGTCCTAATCAATTAATCTGCTTTACTATTATTTTTATATTTACTTTTACTCATTGTTAATTTGCAAGAGATTTGTTAGATTGAATACAAATAATAGGTTTTAGATTAAGTACTAATAACTTCGGCTAGTCGTGATTGACCTGGTTGTGCTTCTGCCTGCCTTTTACAGGCGTGAAGATGCCAATTTTGTGATTTTTCCAAAATTGGTAGATTTTTCAAAAGTGGTTTTTTGATCCACCTTTGAAGAAACTGAATATTATGATTGGCGTGTAGCAATATGTCTACATTTACGTTACAGAATTTATAAAGGCACGAATAGTAGCTAACATCTTCTTCAACTTATATTCATTATCGTAAACAAATAAATAAATATCCTTGGACAAGTCACACAAATTGAATCTAACCCCAAACTAAGCAATTTATATGATTGTGTTGTGGGTGTTAGTCAACGATACTAATAAATAGAAATACGAGTACTTAGATAGATAACAGAATAAATTTAATAAGCACCCAGACTCGGAAATACAGACATCTAAATGTTCATCACACAAATGCCTGCCCAAGTCGGGAATTGAACCCAAACCACGCGGTCGGTTAGTGTAGTTAGGCGTGTACGCTAGCCACTCTACCAACCAACCCAATAAACGGCGATGTATGTGAGGGTAGACCGTCAAGTAAAGAAGCATTAGTAGCCAAACCAGTGTGTTATGTAATTATAGTCGTGGGCGATGATACCATTCGAACCCACCAGGAACAATGAGGGGGAGTGGACGCGACATCCGTTTCACAATGCCGAGGTGTTAGAACTATTGTTTGTTGACATTCCAGCGACGTCATGCATTCGTTTATGAATAAAACCTGTTAAGGTCGTAGGTTCGAATTTTAATGGTGATAGCTTCGGTTCTTATGTTAATCATCTTTTGAGTCGGCACTATTTTAGTATGTTCCTTATGAATTAGGTATTTTCGTTTTTACTTCAAAGCTTATTATACAACAAAATAATTTTAGAATTTAATCAGCGAGATTTTTCTCTTAGAAAAGTTTTACTAATATTTTTTTAGGGTCGGTAGGGAAAAAACGGAATCTGTCAAGACCCTTTTTCTAAGTTACACATAGAGGCTTCCTCTAAGCGGAAATTTGTAATAAACTAGCGGCCCGCTCCGGCTTCGCACGATTATGAAATGTACATATAAACCTTCCTCTTCAATAACTTTATGTATTAAAAAATCAGATTAAAATCCGTTGCGTAGTATTGAAGATTTAAGCATACAAAAGGACAGAAGAAGCGACTTTGTGTTATACTATGTAGTGATACTCTGATATACTGTTCTTTGGAACTGTGAATTATTTAACCTTTTCAGACAACACAGTCCAAAGATACAGCCGTTTATACCAAAAATTTCCGAAGATTTTCGAAACTCGCATAGGAATCAAAGCTTATAGGTATTTATTATGCTATATACTTATCATGATTTTAGAATATTGCAATTTGGTTCGAAGCAACTTCTCATAGCACAGATCAAAGAAACATTGCGAGAAGAATACATTTTTAGTTACATCAAAGGTATTTTTAAAGTTTTACGGAACTCGCCGACAAGCAATTGGCCGATGTTTATATGGAATGAATGATTAAATTAAAAAAAAAATCACAGGACAAGTTAAACAAATTGAATTTAACCCCAAAGTAAGTAAATTATATTATGCTTGATTTATGTGTGTTAGTCAACGATACCAATACATAGAAATACCCAAATAGATACCAGAATAAGTATATGTAATAAACACCCAGAGCTGGAAATGCAGACATCTAAATGTTCATCACACAAATGCCTGCCCCCGTTGGGTAAAACGTTGCCCACGGACATCCCCAGCAATGAGAATTAGCTGCGACGACACAGTCGTGTGACTTTTGCGGTTGCTATCGTACTACAATCATTTGAAACTTTGTACCGTTTCCAATAAAGTTTTATTATTATTATTATTATAATAGACGCCTTTGTATCTAGCTGAACTAAAATAATCTACGGACCAATTATTATGTAAATTATTTTTTTGTTGTGTTAATTATTGACAGAAAAATGTTATAAAAAAGGAAAAGCCAGAAAAAGTGCAGGGGAATTGGAATTGAAAATAATACATCATTTCTATATACAAAGTGTTAGTAACTTTCAATATCAAGCGATATGAAATCTCTTTTTTCCATTGCTTTCCACGTTTCCCTAATTCTTGCTATTTTCAATCGGGTTTTTTCCTCCTACCTTTTTATGTCTATTCATTACCATAATTCTTGGTTTTCATTTGTTCGGCTGAGATAGCTGTAGGCTATATATATATTTTTTGTAAGAGTTTTAGAGAGGAACAGTTAAGTCAAAGCTGAGCATAGCTTTTACCGTTTACGCAGCGTACGCTCTAAGTTAATAAATTATTGTAGAAAGTATAATTATATCTTTACATTATAATCTAGGTCTTAATTAATTCAGGTTTTTGAGAAATCTTTCAAAAGCTTTTCAAACCCCAAAAATAAGGCATTACACAACACAAACATAATTATGTGTATTTACACTTGTCTTTGGAAAAAAGATATAAAAGCTCATATACAGGGTGCAAGACTTCGCACCCTAATAATCCCGCCAAACGCCCCAAAAGAAAACCATTTCTTTCCACAAGATGTAAAGCATCACTCATCTTTATACATGACGAGAACGTCACACCTGCATTAAAAGTGCCTTATTAACGGCTTTCTATGTAGTGTAGCTTATCAGGGTTACATGCAAAAGGCTCGGGTTTAAAAACTTCAAAGGTGGCCGGGAAATGTTTACAGCCGGGCTTTCGCCTTTATTCAATGGCAATTAGTAAGCGTTTCTGCCGACGCTTGCTCTTACGCCTTATGCAATTATGGCGTCGAGTAGTTGCGGTACCAGGATGTTGGAAACTTGGAAAATGGACGTGGTATTTTGTCAAAACGAGGTCTACGGGTAAGTGGAAAATAGTGATATCATGGAATATTGCAAGATAATAGCTGTCAATCGACATTCGCTTATACCAAGCTTCTTTGCCTTCCTCTGATGTTTCAGTTAAAGTTCTTTGAAAATAATGTTTAATTGTTCTGACGTATAGTATTTTACCGCATCTTTACTGAAATAGAATGTGTACGCTCATCACCGTCATTTATCTACGATGATAATCCTACTAATATCATAAATGCGAAAGTTTGTTTATTTGTTTGTTACTACTTCACGCAAAAAGCTGCTGACTTTATGAAGTATGGCACACAGATAGAGGGTAATTGGATTAACACACAGGACAGTTTTTGTCCCGAAAACGATAACCGCGAGACTCGGGTTCGATTCTCGACGGGGGCAGGCATTTGTGTGATGAAATGTATTCTGGTATCTATTTAAGTATTTCTATGTATAAGAATCGTTGACTAACACCCATGACACAAGCATATTATTTGTTTACTTTGGGGCGAGATTCAGTAGGTCTAGGTAGGTAGGTACTCAGATGTAGATGACATCCCCATCTATTGCCAAAACCCTGAGACAAGTTACACAAATTGAATCTGTGTTATTGGTGTAAGTCATAGACATGAAAATACTTAACTAGATACCAAAATAAATGTACTAAACGCCCAGACCCCGAAATGCAGACATCTAAATGTTCATCACACAAATAACTGTCCCCATCGGGAATGGCGCCTGAACCTCGCGGTAAGTCGCTGGAGTAAAGCGTGTACCCTAGCCTCTCGACTAACGAGGTAGTGTTTTTTCGAAATTGTGAAATAGATATGTTGGCTAATATATTTTCTAGACGACTTGAATTTTTTACCATCAGGAAATTCGTTTGCTTCTTTGCCTTCCAATATTATAAAAAAATATCCTCGCGGTTTTTACAACTTCACTGGACTATGAATGAGATAGTGAAGATATACATATATGTATAAGAGATCCATCTGCTTGGAGTCCCTTTAAAAGTTGCACCTTAAAAAAATATTAACTGCACATAATTTCCCTCTCTACAGCCAGTGCACTATATTTCTACATCCATGTTAATGAAGAGGGTATCTTGAACTAAAATATTGATATACAGCGGAGGTCGCGTTAATTACGTTTTACTCGTTTAATTTTTTACTCAGCTGCACCCGACTTTTGGTTAGTGCTAATTTAAATATGCTATTAATTAGCAATGAATCGTTTTGATCGTCCAACCGACGGGAGGCTTTCAGGTTTACTTTCAGTGGTCATGTTGGTATTTATAGAATTACATTATAATTCATTTATTTCGACGTGTATTTCAAAACATTTTATTGTGTGCGTTAATTTTTATCTTCAGTAATATGTTCTTTTAAGTTGAAGAGTAAAATCTGACTCATAATTTATATTGATTCAAGCAATGTAAAAGTGGAAAAAATCGACTTGAATTATTTAATTAACATGTCTTTTTTCGACACATATAGCCGGAGATTCCAGGATGGTTCGACATAAATTTTATAACATGCCTACTACACAGTAGCTTTCATTGATACTATGGGACTACCTCAGAATCATGACCTACTTGACCAAAAAAGAACCATTATAATTGGTTTGATACAGGCTGAGTAATTAGGTAACAAACATACAAAAAAAACATGCAGTTGATACATAAATGAATACACTTTATTATGAACCAAAAACTTTCAAAAATTAAGGGCTTTTTCTCTTGTATTACAAAATTTAAGTTAAGTTGCATAAAGGAGGTCTTAACGCTTCAGAACGATCTCTTCCAGATAACCTATGAGAAGGAAGAAGAGAAGGACTTTGGATAATTAAACAGGGAGGGCTTGAGGCTCCAAATTAAACATATTTACACTGTTGTGTGTAGCCTCACAGCCCTGGGCGCAACAAACTGGGTGTATTTTCCGGAAAACCAGAAAACTTGAAGTGACTATAATGCTGTAATTTTGAGGGTAGATTCTTTAAATGCTTTGAACAGTAAATTTAAAATGGCAGCCTATTCTGTCAGTTACAAATGAAAGAATATAAAGTAAGGTCTTTAATTGGTAATTTACTACTGATCAATCATAGAAGTGCCGTTCTGTATACAATTTCGCGGTTTTGTTACCATCATTTGAAATTTTGAAAGTGTCAAAATCATTTCGTTTTATCCAACTTGCGCGGCAATTTTCATATGGCATAATTTATAAGAATCATATCTATTTAAAATATTACCATATGAAAATTACAGTTTCATGCAAGTAAAAGTCAAATGTTTTTGAGATTTCCAAGTTTGAAATCATGATAATAAACCACCAGATTGAGGCCAGAACGTCATTTTTTCATCATAAAACTATAGTAAACTAATATTTAAAAATCATTAATTAATACTATTCGGTCCAGTCAGTTCAGAGCGTTCATTAGCCTATAGATACCTATAAGTGTTATATAACAAATAATGTAGTTACGTAAGTACCGGAACATAAAGCTTTATTTTTTTTTTATTTAAAAATTTAACACAAAAACATAATTTAGCTGCTTGTCGCCATAGACTGTGCCGACAATGAGGAGTTAGTTAAAACTCTTTAACATTGTCTATCTTTTTTAATTAATACAAAAGTAAGTAAGCATTTCTTGCCCGTATCCCCCAAGGAGTAGGTAGAGCATCAACAAGGGAATGTTATGCACCCGCAATTAGCTGAATGTGTTTCTGAGTTCTTCAATGCTATCGGTGCCAACCGGATACTTCACAACGTTATTTTTCAACAGAAATTAAAAAAAAAACCGTCTTGAGTTTCCAGATACGATAATCAAACCTGAGACTCAATACACAACATATAGACTTAACTAGATTAGATTTTTTTGTCTACGAAAAGAAATATGGATGCAAACAGAAGTTTCTGATCGATGTAGTAAAAGTGGAGTCGTATAACGTGGAAGACATTATACGACTCGACAATGGTATTGTTTTTTTTTAATTTTATATAAAAAAAATACAAAAATAACATTAATATGCAATCTATACTTGCTATCGTCGGCACTTGGTGGAATTCCATTGTATATACACGTTTTTTTGAGTTAACACTTGTACTTATCCACTGTATACTTAAATTACTACGCTGGCAATACCAGAATTTTATCTCGTTATTAACCCATTTACAGTGGTAAGTAGAAGTGTTAACTCCAAAAAACGTGTATAAACATTAATATGCAGTTTGTTTAATAAATTTAACCAATAACATTTAAATGACGTATAATTTCAATTTATTTTAACAATAGTAACAAAGTACGATGACACAAAACAACCTTTTAATATTTGGTATTTACGTTCAAAAGGATTGAAAATCTTTACAAAATGAAAGCCTTCACAGATACAGCGGGGTGTTTTTAAACATTAAAAGGAGATATTACAAAACATTCCCAAAACGCGAAAAGACAAACCTCATTAAAAATGTACAAACTTACCAGAAACTAATTGGTAAAGCTGCGCATTATGCAAGCCGGTAGAGACAGAGTTTTCAACTGGCGAACTTCTAATTAAACAGGATACTTCTGAATTCATCAGCTTATCTAATCAGACAATGCACATCCAAGGGAATATGGTACTTGCGAAGAATATAATACAAATGGATTTCGTGTGGTTGTAATCTTCTAATTGTGAGATGCGTGTGGGTGTGAGGGTTCTTTTAAGAGACTTTGCTAAGTGAGCCTCCATCGTCAAGTTTGAACAAAGAACTTGAAAGGGCAATTGATCTTCAGAGACGCGATTAGCGCTAAACGCGTCGAAGTAAAACGAAATGCTGAGCTTTTTGATTCCGGAACAATGTTGCAACTTTCATTAGACCTTACTTAAAAAGATTTTATTCAATTTGGTTACGAATTATAACAGCCACTTGTTAGGGAGAATACGGTGACTGTCTTTTGCATATACTTTAAAATATATAATTAAATTTTTACTATACACCAAGATTTTAACGTTTAAAACAAGACCAGACAAGAGCAGACCTATCCCATGAATAAATTTTGAGTTACAGGTAGTATTAGTAAAAAATTAAAAAATAAATTAATTAAAAATGAAATATTAAAATGAAACCTTGAGGCCAAGGTCAATATGAAGGGCGGGGGTAAGAAGCAGACCAACCCCAGTGTCTACCCGAGGCGTATGTACAGCTTCCTCCCAAGCTTCATGTATAATGTCCTGCTAAAATAGGTGTCCAAATTTTTAGAATGTATAAGTACATGTATTAAAAGATATCTACATTAAAAATCACATGAATGAAATGTATTTTTTTCTTAGCATTAGCGTATACTCAAAACTACACTTAAATACTCTTTTCCATCATGTATCACGCGTATATACCCATTCTGATAATGCTTTTTTGTTGTCTTAGTTAATGTAAGGGAAAGGTTAATATGCAGAGAAAATTATAAGAACAAAAAAAACAAAACTTTAACTTTTCAAACCGTTAGTTTGCCGATTCAGATAGAATCGAATAAACTCTGCCCTTAATGTTCTTTTTTTATGATATTGGAAGGCAAACAAGCAGACGTATTTCCTGATGGTAAGAAATTCACGCTGCCTAGAGACATAAAAGGTGGTAATGTTGCGTTGCCAACCTAAGGTCGGGATGTTAGGCCTCGAGCAGAAGTAAGTTTACCCACTACCTTACCCTCCGAACCGGAACACGTCATGACGTTATGGCGGCAGGAATAGGTAAGGCAATAGTACCAATCCGGGCGAGTCGCTGCGAAACTCTACCACGTAGTCAGATGTCACGGTGTTAGTGACGGTAAGCCGAAAGCCTATGCTCGCCTTTTACGATTTGTCTGTCAAGGAAGGCAGATGGTCTATTCTGCAAAGGAGTCCGAACCAACACGGGGAAAATTCACTTAGTTAAATTATTGAAGGATCAGATTGCATTTCTTATGACGTATCAAATAGTAATTGTGTCCTACGCAAAAAAAAATTGTCATTTTTATGACGTTATTTTTCACGTGGATATCTTACTAGATTTACTGGACATTATTTTAAAATTTTAACAACTGTTTTAGAAGGACTTTATACAACAATAAAATAAATATGTAACTGTTCCACCTAAAAATGTTCCAACAATTTAATGTTTATATTATCTACGTAGGTACATCATTAAAAGTTTTTGTGAAACTTCAAAAATCCACTTCCATATAGGGATGAAATGATACGAGTAAATTGAAGTAGGTACTCAATACTTTTCTCCGATAACAAATACATTTTAGTATCGATACTTTGAAATGAAGTATCGAGTAGGTATCGGTTAAAAGTACTCATATCAGAAAATTTTATGGTTTACGGAAATTAAAATAATGGATGTTTATTATTTAACATTGATAAAAAACATTTATCGTAAATTGAGGTTTCTGAACGCATTCTAGGCTTAATTTTGTCTAGTTAGTAGCTTTGGCAGTTGACAAGCTTGTTTGTCTGTGCTCGAAAAAAGTTTAATCGGAAGACAAAATATGTTGATTTTCTTGAACAGCACCACGAAAACGGATTTTTTTTCACAAACTATTTTGAATGTGACGTGTTGTACTAGCGCTTACCTGCTACACTCATGGTCGGGAGTAACTCAAAAATTATTATTTTATGTTAGAATATTATTAGTACTTTTCAATAAAGAATACCAATACTTGTTACAGTTTTCAATTAATTTTTTTCTAAAAACGATACGATACTAGTAAGTATCGATACTTTGTGATCGATACTCAGTTAGTACCAATACCAGTATCGAGTATAATTATCGATATCCCAGTGGTATGGTTTCATCCCTACACCATAGCACGTTGTCTAAGTAAAGAATTACTTATATTATATAAAGATACGTATTATTAAATATAACTAACTTAAAAGGATCTGAACTAAGTGCAATTAAAGTATAGGAAACTAGCTTAAAACAAAATAATCATCAAACTCCATTCATGATTGGGGAAGTTAACGCGTTTCAAACTTATACAAAGAAACAAAACATACACTCGGATTGAAAACCTGCTCCGTTTTAAGTCGGTAGTTATGTGATTTTAACTATTGAATTATCCCAGAAGTATATGACTGCCCGGTTCCTATATTCAAGGAACGAGTTGCTTTGATTACAAATGGTAGTATTTATGTACGATTAGTAAGATTGCTAACAACGGTTGCTCGTTTTCGTTAGTTAACTCGAAAACTACGAATAATTACGGATAACGTTACGTTGATTATACCGGGCATAAGTGGAAATGTATAAATTTACTTGTTATTTACGACGAGTTGACAGTGCACTGGTAACATTTTCAGTCAGTACTAGTTAGCATATTGTCTATATGCCAGATTATTTGCTTTCTCTACCATACAAAGTGGCTCATTCTGGAGCTTTTGACGTACCTATTTATGTAACGGGGGTTCATATTATGTCGCCATTTTTGTCGTGTTCCATGCTGAAAGGTAGAATAATTGGTTAACATGCTTACCTGGCCTGGGATTCAGTAAGACAGCAACTGATTGGTCAACTCCTACCATCAGTACAGCCACATGCAAAACTTTGAAATAAATAAAAAAATATCCCTGGACAAGTCACACAAATTGAATCTAACCCCAAAGTAAGCAAATTATATGCTTGTGTTATGGGTGTTAGTCAACGATTATAATACATAGAAATACTTAAATAGATACCAGAATAAATTTAATAAACACCCAGAGCCAGAAATGCAGGCATCGAAATGTTTATCACACAAATGCCTCCCCCCGTCGGGAATCGAACCCGTGCCTCGCGGTTCGCCGACGTAGTTAGGCGTGTACGCTAGCCGCTCGACCAACAATACTAACACTAATATTTACTTTTAACTAAATTCACAATAACACTTAACTAAAAATTTATGCTTGTGTAACAAAAACAAAGAAAAAACTTTGTTTGTTTGTAAAGGTTAGGAACCCCTTGAAAATTTTATGAATATCAAAGTATTTGACATTAAAACTTAGCTTTGAAAGCCAAAAAAATACTTGATTACATTTTTCTCAAGATCTTAAACAATTTCGCAATTTTCAGTTGGCATAACTTTCTTCTAAAGAGACCGTAAAAATGTCACTTTCTTTTCTATTATATAAAATAAAACAATAGATATTACTTACTCAATATACTTCTTACAACAGTTATGAAATATGAAATAACACCTTAAAAAAGCAGAAAAAGTACCGCTTGTACTTTCTTTTTTATTTAGTTTCAAAGCATTGTATTGTGTTTGAATGTTTTGTTTGTTGATGCTTTTTTATTATGTAAAAGTTGAAATATAATGTAAAGAAATAAGGGAAATTTGTAACTGAAACCGAACTAATATTTCTTAAGGCTTTTAAAAGTTAGCCATTCATAACACCTAGCAGTATGTAATATACTTTACGAATTTTTATATCGACCAAGTATTCCTACCTACATAAAAAATCATAATAATCTTTAGATCTGTTTCGGATTTCGACCACACACAACGAGACACGAGATTTTATTTATGAATATTATATTTTTTTTAATGTAGTTTTGGTAAATAAGTAAGTAATTATCTTCACGCCCATATCCCCGAAGAGGCAGGCAGAGACACAACCCAGGTACCCACGACTAGTCGAAGACACTAAGTCCCCTAAAATAGGTGGCAAACCTATCGCCAACTGGGCGTATATACAATCCCGAGCAATACCTTTTTTTATTAGAAAATTGGAAAAACCGAATTTTCTTGTTGTCGCTTGACCCGGGAATCGAACCAGGGACCTCATGCAGTCAAGTCCAATACCTGGACCGCTTGACCACAGAGGCGATCAGTGTAGTTGTAGTTGTGAATTGTGTGTTGTGTTGTGTAGTAGTAGTAGTAGTGGCTTAGTAGCAACATTTACGATACCTTTTATTCCGATAAAACCTAATGTTCCCATCACTAACCTCCAAAAGCCATTTTAACGTGTGTACGAAATCGGCGGCAACAGTTGGTATAATGATTACATTATACCAACTGTTACATATTAATGTAAGCTTATACTCTCAGTAGAATTCCAAAACTCCCCGTGTTGGTTCGAGCTCCTTTGCAGAATAGACCATCTGACTTCCTGCCAGGCAGCCACCAACATATTAGCCATTTCCAAAAACAGTGCCACGTTGTACACTACGTATATGTGAATAAAGTTTTTTTTTTCTGATTCGAAGTCTCGGTAGCTTACACAACATAGCGTCGTCATCGAGAGAGGGCTCAGGTTCAAATCTCGTCTAAGGTATTTGTGAAGACCAAGCACGGAAAATATCAAAAAAATATTTCATTATTTTATTTATATTAACATGTCAGATACAATACTTGTCTACACACACCTATTCATTTAAACATCATGAATACTTAATCAATCTTGAATGGCTTTAATTATTTAATCACATGGTAGTTACAAGTAACCTTAGTGGAACCTTTATTTGTACATCTAAACACAAAATGGCAGCACATAAAATTGGTTACAACTAAATTGGCAGTTGTTTAATCCTCCTAAAGACTAAATAGTGTTGCATAAATCTAAAACAAATATCGTATTACTTTTCAAATAATTCGGATTAACCCAAACTCAAAGTAATAGAGCTTGGATTGGAATGACATTCATAAAGTAAAAGCAATAGTAGTTATTTATGTTACTAATTCACAATAGATATTGACAATTGAAAATTTATCGTTTATAAAAACATCAGCTTCATGTAACATGAATAGATACGTCAAGTAAAAATATCAGTTGGATGTGTTGCACTTACTCAAAACACTTGATTTGAATCCGGTCACTATTTCTTTAAGATAAGGTTCTAAACCATTTGATATATTATCTCCAAAGCACGCCATCTGTTGGTATTTACTTTCTGATTTATGATGCGGCTCGGACAGCAAAAACTTACATGAATAGAACAAGAAACACAAATGAATGTATGTTACAATACAATCTATAATTGTTTAGACAAAGATTACTTTATTAACTTGACAACAGTAAAAATGTGATCACTTTATGGCTTTGGAATGTTTACAAAGCTTTCGCTGGCCTTTCGAAACTTTACGAGGCCTTAACAAAACGGTCAGATGAAATGCCACGTGACTTCTTTGATAAAATGGCAATGATTTATATCTTTATTACAAACTTGTACCACAGTATAAGTACTACTTATATTTACTCTGTGCTTGTACGTTCATAATTATGTATACATATTATAGGTAATCATATTATGTTTGTGTACCTATTATTTAAAAGATAGGAAAAAATAATTGCATAAGTTTGCTGGACTACAATTAAGGCCAAAACTTTTTGAAGTGAAAGCTTCTTCAGCAGCGTTGCGCACTTTTTTTGGAATGGGTAAAAACTTCTAAACTCGCGTCAGGACACGTGATCAGGTCGACAATTCGTAAGACTGCTCAGGGCACTTTCGCAACAATACGATAGCGCAATAAATGAATATTGTATTCTACCACATAAATGATGGTACTTTCATACTGATAGTTAAAGCAATTCGCGCAAAATTATTCCCTAACCATTGCAAAATATCAAAAATGCACAAAGTTAACATTCAAGTTTTCACTTCTGCTGGCACTCCCGAAGTGCAACCCGTCGTTTTTTTTAAATTCTTATTCTTACTCTTACAACTAGGATAATCCAGTAATCTAATTTACATTATACATTATTCCGATAATGGGTTATCGTTACGCCTATACATCATCATGACATCAAAATCATCAATTAATAAATACAAGAAAACTACTCTCACACTGAGATAAACAACTAAAAACTTCTGAAATAGAAAATATTTTCTATTTTTCAAAGGGATTAATGATTGTTTAAAAATCCGTAAATTTCTCATTGAAGACCGCATATACCGCATATGACCAAAAGAAGGACATAGACTTCTTATTCTGATACCTCAAAGGGTTGCGTCGGGGAGCTTAAGAACTTTAACACTTTGGCAAGGTCGCAGGATATAACTAGTTAAAATAAGAAAGTGATTAAATCCGTATAAACATCTGATTTATTTGAACGAGTGCATTATGCAGGCAATTTCATTATCTGCATACTTTTATTGAATTTTCGAAGTAGAATTGAAATATTCAATTATAAGTTAGATAACTTTGGAATTAAATTTAAAATTCCCCGGCAATGGAACCTGATAACGGGAATGGGATAAAAAGGATAAAAAAACAATCAATTATACGAACTGTCAATTGCAGGGATAAGAAACGAAGGACCAAGCAAGGATAAGATCTCCGCTTGGGTTATTGGTTCAATGATCAGTGTACTTTGAGCTGGTGCTGGTCTTTATGGTTGATTTGTTTCTATTAACTGAGATTTTTTTGTTTTGATTACAGTTCTCTATTCTAAATTCGATTTTAATGAATTTTCGTTTAGGAATAGATTTGACAAAATACAATGCAAAAATGTTAACTTAAGCGTAACATTAAAAAAATCAGTAAGTATCTTCACGCTCATATCCCCTGAGGTTTAGGCCGAGACACAACCAGGGCACCCACGTCGAAGACACTAAGTTCCACAATGTGATAGGTGGCAAGCCTATCGACAATCGGGCACATATCCAATCCTGGGTAACGTTATTTTTATTAGAAAATTGAAAATAACATTTTCCAATATGTTAAGTTGTCCGACCCGTGGATCGAACCCGGGACCTCTTAGATTATATTGGAAAATTCAAGAATTTGATATTCATAGTTACTACAAGACGTCTGTCGGGATCTCTAGCAACATTAAATTTGCTAAGCGCTCTGGTCAGTAGAGCAATGAATATGCTTTTCTTTTATTCTCAATTATTTACTTCAAGATATAACAGTTTTCCATAATTTACTCAATGTTTATTCTTAATATATTCCCTTTTCCAGTATATCATCGATATTTTCTTACAAAATTATTTTAAAGGAAACATCGTGTATCAAGTGTCGTAACATTCTCGCCTATTTTCCATATTTTTAAACGACTGTTTCACTTTGCAGATATAGAGAAGATTATTATACTAACATATTTTAACACATTAGGGTATTCGTATTTCACTAAGTATATAAAATTAATTTTGTTTTTAATTTTTCACTCTGTTTAGTTTGACGACGTTGGCTTTTAAACGTTGATATTTTTTATAACTTCATCCACCAATATTCTTCATTTATTTTAAAAAATCTAACATATTTGTATATTGTAAACTTATTTAATAAAGTTTGAGATATTTAAGGAAAACCATACACGAAACAGCTATTTAATATTAAAGAGACATAATATATTAAATTGTCTATAAGACATAAGATTATTTCACTTTCTTAATTCTTTGCATGCCGGAAGTTAATAAATTAGGTAGGCATTTATTCCGAACGCATCCGTACGTTTGATGTCAGTATAAAAAATATAACCAAACATAACCTCAAAAAGCTATAATCCTGTGTATTTCGTCACAAGACCTACAGCTGGCCCTTATCTGCCTGCCGATCGTAATCCGGGCGTACACTTAGCGAAAATACTCATTTATCTTAAATACGATCGGGATCTTCCCTAATCTGTCCTTTGTGTTTTTGTGTGTTTGTTTCGTATCATGCCGGGGAAGCTTTTTATACAATTAGACTTATATAATGGTGTGATTTGTGAACAAAGTAACATGAATGTTTGAATTTCCCCGTTTTATAAATTGGGACTTATTGTTTATCCCAACGTTATTTTTCCTGGTGTTTGCCCTAACGGAGCTTGGTTGGAACGCTTACTGCTTCCTCGTCAAGCACGTCTTCACATACAAGCGTCAATTTGATTTTTAGTTGTGTTGAAGCCTAGCAATCGTTTGCCCGGATAGATGTATCTCTCCGCTCTGCTTTTACGTATCCGGCTCTATAGTATCCGATATACTTCCTTAATACGCTAGATGCTTCAGTCCTAGTCTCAATTTGCCAAAGATTTATAACCATCTGAATTGTATTATGGCGAAGTGTACTATAAATTTGCTTTATAGTCTTACAATCCAAGAAATCATTTGTATTATGTCAAACACTAAATTTGAAAAAGTTATGATGCCACAGACACACACACACACACACACACACACACACACACACACAGCCCTCTTTTTATGTCAGGGATTAATAAATCATAGGAGTCATCAGGAGTCTTTTTGCTTTCGTCATCATCAGAACATAGGAACAGAAGGGTTCTTAGCTCTTCTCTTCTCTTCAGTTTTCAAATTTAAAAATCTTAAATTTGAAAAAATTTAAAATTTAAAAAACAACGTTACATAATATAAATTTTATCGGGGGTTAACATTTTTAATTTTAGGGTTTACATATTATGTGGTAGTATATATACTGGTTCGGTCATGTGGAAAGAATGACAGATGAAAGATTGACAAAGCAGATATACAATGCGAATGTGGACGGATGTAGGAACCCGGGGAGACTAAGGCTGACATTTCACGATCAGATCAATCGGATATTATCTGAGGTTGGTGTCAAGAGTCTCCGAAACAGGCGTGTTTGTATGAAAAGGGTTATGAATGTGAAGGTAGCAAGACAGGTTTGTCAGGATCGTGAGGTCTGGCACTCGATACTCTCTGCCTACGTAAGGGACATGGCGTGGATTTATGGATGTTAACAACTGCTTACGCAACTATGCAACTATGAAAAGGTGGCTGCAAATAGCTGATATTTCTTAATATTTTTCACACAATGACCTAAAAATCGACATTGGTCTCTCGACCGTACATTTGTTCTGCTCTCGGACAGTCGCGCTCATATTAGGGTACACGTATAAGCTGCTTATTGTATTTTTATAGTTATTTTGATCGACGCACACAGGGTTTATTGTGTAGATTATCCGGCATGAATACAGAATAGGGTATTACTTTATTGTACTCGGTTGTATATACACAGCTGATGGAAACAATGTTGACGAATTACCGGTAACGTTATGTTACACTTTTATTTTTTAATAATTTATAAATCTGTTCGCTTTTGGCAATTTAAATTTGATTTATTTTTGCAGACACGAGCGTATGATTGTTATAGCATATTTTTTCGTGTACGATAGATTATGTGATTGAACTCCTCTAAAAAGATGTGTGTATGTATGTTAGATAGGTATGAGGAGAATAAGGCGTAATGGTATATTTTCTGGCCAATGTTTGCCGATTCAACTAGCAGTTATAATTAGTTTGTGTTCCGTTTTTATAAAGAAAGTGTAAAATATTTTTGTAATCAGATATTTATTACACGCATCTCAGCAAAATAAGAAAAGTTTCTTAAAACAGGTAATTGCTGGTCGAGCCGAATTAGTGTGAAGTTTTCTTTTCTTGAGGGATGTACATGTTATTTTTTGCCTAATTGAGCAGAAAAGTGGCAACTACCTTTAGTGCAGAGGCAGGAAAGTTAAAAAATTTCACCCGGAGGGCAGAAAAACTTGTTTTAAATATAACTAGCTCATTTCCACGTCTTCGTACGCATATTATGGATGTTCATGGTTAATGATCTAAACAAAAAAAAAATTAAAAGTTATCTTAAATGTTGACCTGAGATACTACTACTACACCAAAGTTTGTAAGAATCCGTTCAGTAGTCTTGAATAAAATAACAAAAATATTAATAAATCTCGTTTCAGGTAATGTATATTATATAACAAACAAAGCAATATTTTTTTAAATATTTTAAACACATATTTAGTTTCACAATTTTTTTAATTATATGTGCCTCCTTATAGATAATCTGACCGGTCAACAAAAAATATTATTTCGAATTTTCTAATAAAAACCTTGCCCGGGCTTGGATATGTGCCCGGTTAGTGATAGACTTGCCACCTATCACATTATGGAGCTTAGTATCTTCAGTTAGTCGTAGGTGCCCTGATTGTGCTTCTGCCAAACTCTTCGGGGATATGGGCATGAAGATACTTTACTAAATAACTTATAGATAAAGATTACAAATAAAAATCTTTCAAATTAACTATTTAAACTAAAACTTTTTTTTATTTCGTTGCTACTGCTACGAATAAAATTATGCCCACTTTCTATCAATCTAGCGTTTCACACCTTATATCTACGATACTGGGGAGAAATGATTACAAATACCAAAGGGACAGCATCATCTTCACGTTATTGTTCGTAAATTCTAATTGCGCAGTTTGTTATATGCTAACAATACTCGTTAGAAACCCTTTGCTCCCACAAATTCCATGCCATAAATGCCATTGCCACGACAATGGCAAATTAAATGTAAACCCGCACATAAAAACTATAAAAAACACGCAGTGAGGATACAAATAGAAAGAATCTCTTTACACGCATTCATCTATAGACAATTGGTTGACATAAATCATAGTCGTGACAGGAAAATACGTTTTTACAACTTTATACGTGAGAACTAAACCAAAAATACAAACAATTTTCTACCCAACTGTACATAAAATAAGGGTTATACGGGTAATGTTGGATTGGAATTTATCTTTGCATATTACTTGCGTCTACCGCCCTATCGCTTAAAAACTACTCGAATCAAGTTTGGTGCGTAAATTATAGTACAACCCTAAACAATAAAAAATACTTCATTCACTAATGGATTTTGTTCTCAAAAATTAATTTGGGGTAACTCCTAGTCACTAACAATTGACAACCCTAAGTCAAATATCAAATTCAAATGATATTGAATAAATGGTTGTACATTAAACATATATGTAATATATCTATCGTCGAAAGTAGAAGTATCTTCACGCTCATATCCCCGAAGAAGTAGCCTGAGGCAAAACCAAGGCAACCACGACAAGCCGAAGACACTGAGTCCCACATTATATTAGGTCGCAATCCTATCGCCAACCGGGCGTATATCTAATCTCGGGTAACGTTATTGCTATTAGAAAATTAAAAAAAAATAATTAAATATACGAATTTTCTATATTTTGCTGTCCGACCCCAGGATCGAACCAGGGTCCTCAGGAAGTTATTTCCAACACCAGACCGCTAGACCACAGATGCGACGTATATAAAAATCATCACCCTTTATCGTGATTATGGCATCACTCCTAAACAGATAAACCAATTTTTGTAAATCTTTTTTTGTTGTTTTAGTTACTGTCAGAAAAGATTTTCGTGAAGAGAAAAATGGGAAGAAACGATACTTGAATTGTTTCAATACAAATTGTTAGAAGCTCTTAATGTCAATTTCGAAGTTCGCCAGGTCGGTTAGTTAGAAACAAAGTTAGAACAGCTTCACTAACCAGACTCATTTTTGTAGTTTAAGACTGCGAACAAGCCCACAAATCTCCTGCTGTTAGAGACAAAGTATGTGACCTATAGAATATATTATTGATACTTCATGTGCGTCTCTGTTGTGCGGCCTGGAAGCCAGGCCTAACGTACAATTCTTCTGGTTACCTTAAAAACTGGACCAGAACATGATAGTTCATCATTCCAGCAGGAATAAGTCGGTAGATCTCTATCCTGCTAAAATGTTAAATTAATATTCTAACGAGAGGTAAGGTAGAAAGTCTAAGGTAGAAAGTTATGAATACCGAACACTATACATGAATTTGATGTTCTAAGAATCTTAGTAGACAAACAGGTATCAAATCATAGACATTCGGTAGAGTGTTTTTTGTTACAAAAAGCGACATATTTCTAGATGGTAAAACTAGCGTTTGGCATTAGTCATCACAGATTTTAAGATCTCGCTAATTTGAGGATATCGTAGAATGTCAAGCCTTATGTGTAAGTCAACCAGGTAATCTTCAAACTGTAGGACGACAATTATAGGCACCGATGCAACAGGATAAGTCGAGACGATGTCCAATCTAGGTAAATCATTGTCACCCAGTCAGTGAAATAATCTGATATTCAAATACCACAACTAACTATAAGCGTTTAGGAAATGTCATCTCTAGATTTCCTAGGTTTTTATGATGGCGTTATAGATGGCAAACAAAAAGGTTTTACTGAAGTCGGAAGTACGCATCGCCTATAGATACCTAATATTGTAATATTTCATTTCTATTCAGATTATAGGATAAAAGCCACGACAATAACGACATCGCCGCTATGACAGCAGGAATAGGTGGAAAGATGATGCAATACCGGGCAATCAGCACAACACTCTATCACCTAGTTGTGATTGACTGTAGTAGTGGAATAATCAAATAGCCTAATATACTAGGCAACTATCTGCTGTCCGCGTCTTTGTACACGCGTTGAAGTGACTTTTCGTGGCCTGTGATGGAAATGAAAGATTTTCCTGTAGTAAACGACATTCTAAATGTTAATTTAAAAACCCGCTGCATAGTTGCTGGTTGAAATGTGAACAGACAAACATTTTTATAAATCTCCTTTTGAGTTTTGTATACAAAAAAACATGTTTCATATACAGATATGGTTTTATTACTGTTTCATTAGATATACATGTATGGCACCAATCCGCGTTGACTCTCTAATAAATCTACCACCTACTACATAATAAGTAAATAATTGTAATAAATATCCCTGGACAAGTAACACAAATTGAATATAACCCCAAAGTAAGCAAATTATATGCTCGTGTTATGGGTCAACGATACTAATACATAAAAATTCTTAAATAGATACCAGAATAAATTTAATTAATAGTCAGAACCGGAAATTCAAACATCTAAATGTTCATCACGCAAATGTCTGCCCCCGTCATGAATCGAACCCGAGTCTCGCGGTTGATCGGTGTAGTTAGGCGAACATAACTTATAGTATTAGTAATCTTTGTTATAATGTAATACTTGGTTTTATTCAGTTAATTCTATATAATATTCAATTTACTTTACGTTTGAAACATTCCACTTCAAGCAGTTATAAAACAGATCTCCATTCATCGTGAACTGGTATTGTTTAAACCCTATAAACTTTATTATTTATTAACCATAGGGTTGAAGTCGTAAAAATTACTTTTATTGTTGCTAACGACGTCTCTGCCTACGTGATAACTATTTGTGTCATATAATTCATTGTTAATAAAGGTGGCTGTATCATCGGTGTTCCTTCGACTGGTTGGATAAGTTAAAAACTGTTTAATGTCATATTTTTTATATGTCAAGTGTTTTTAACTTAACGTAGCCATGTCAAAGGTCAATTGAATAATAGTTGTGAAACTTGTTAGTAAATCTTTAAATCTTATGATAGGAAAGTCAAAGTGTTTGGTTTTTTAAACAGTAGTCGGTAGCAGTATTATATTATCAAGCATTCATACATGAGATATGAAAATGTTTTTCATTTATGTTTTTCTTTAAATCAATAAAACCACAGTCGCCATTTAAGCAACCATCTCATTTTTTGAATACCGAAGATTGTACGAAGTAGAGTAGTGAGAGTAGGAAAGCAGATTCTGGATACCCACAACCAAATGTTTTTAGGTAATATGACAACCTAAAACAGGCTACTTAAAAAAATGAGTTACTTGTAATATTTGGAGTTCCAAGGTTGTCCCACCACTACCATTGCTACCAGGTCTGGATCTGTTTATAGAATTCCAGCAAAATTGAGAAAAACCAAATGTCTGTGTACTTAGATGATGTCATTGTAAGATTGAAGTCGGTTTTTTGCAATTTTGCAGATCTCAAATTATTACGTCAACGCTTTCTTTCAGTTCAACTTTCTTTGTGATAATGCTGTTGCGAATACGACCGGCAAGCATTACATCACATCATTTCGTAGCACTCTAATTTCAATCACATTTATCTTACTTTTTATTCCTTTTCTGACATATCCAACATCGCTTCCGTAAACTAATGTTGGAATAAACACAGAATTATGTGAAGCGAGTCTAACAACCTGACTCGAAATTTTATTGGAAATAGGTATCTTCACGCCCATATCCCCGAAGGGGCAAGCAGAGATACAACCAGGGCACCCAAGACGAAGACACCAAATCCCACAATGTGATAGGTGGCAAGCCTATCGCCAACCGGGCACATTTCCAATCCCGAGCAACTTTATTTTTATTAGAAGATTGGAAAAACTCAATTTTCTTTTGTTGCCCGACCCGGGACTCGAACCCGGGAACTCATGCAGTCAAGTCCGACGACTGAACCGTTAGACCTTTACTCCTTTTCTGATATATCCAACCTCGCTTCCGTAAATTAACTTTGGAGTAAACACAGAATAATGCGAAGCGAGTCTAACGCCCTGACTCGAAACTTTATCGGAAATAGATTACCCAATACTTCGTTTACACTACTCCCTGCACACCCATTCTACTTTCTACATCCACGGTGTATCTTTTTTTATAGAAGAGGAGTCAAACGAGCAAGTGGGTCACCTGATGGAAAGTGATCACCTCTGCCCACGGACCGCAACACCAGGAGTATTACAGATGCGTTGCGATCTTTAAGGAATGAGTACGCTCTTTTCTTGAGGTCATAATCGTTTGGCAATACTGCCCTCGGTAACTGATTCCACAAAGGTGTTATGCGGGGTAAGAAATGTCTTTGGAATCGCACAGTTGTAGATCGCCACGCATCAAGATGATGGGCATGATACCTTAAGCTCTGACGAGATATGCTTATGGACCTACTAAAAACACTACCAAGATATACAACTTTATTCACTTGTTTCAGCACTACATTATCTACTAAAACTCTCTGTTCTGGCTTCGTCTCTTTCAAATACGAATGCTTTGGTTTTCTTCACATATAACTGTAAACAATTTTATGTACTACCGTCTTACATAACCAGTGTTGCATACTACTACTAGTGTGAGCTACTAGTGTGTAGATATTAAAAGTGCTGTGCATTACCATTTTCATATAAACACACCAGTTTCGAAGACTTGACATTAATCTTGGACAGAACCCGAGCGATTAGATCGTGGAATGTAAACTTAGGTCTCCTCGGGTATCTCGATCCACATTCGTATTGTAAATCATTTGTCATACTTTCCACTTGATCGAACCAGAGCATGCCCTTTCTCATTTTAACACTAACACTTTATTTTAATCCTATTCTTTCTCAGATCTTAGAATTACGAATGCAGTCAACGAAAGTAACAACACAGGCTTCTGAAGCGCTTTCATTTCGATCGCATTTATCCTACTCTCATGTTTTTCTGACATACCCAGTTAGTATAGAATTGTGCAAAGTGAGTAGCACTTTGACTAGCAATACGGTTAGTGTGTTTGTTCATAAATGCAAATCTCTCAATTAAAATTTCTCTCCGGCTGAAGCACGACAATTCCAAACATTATGAGCTGGGCTATTCCGTATCTTTTCAGTGATGATCACTGAGTAAAGTGTACACCAAATAGCTGTCAAATGACGTGTTTTATATTTGCTATCTCCTATGACTAACCGAAATACAATGGAGATAGCAAATACAAAATACGTCATTTGACAGCTATTTGATGTACACTTTAACCAGTGACTATCACTGAAATGATACGGAATCAGCTCCCAGTATGGTGGCAGGAACAGAAAGACCGATGAATCCCTACTCGGGCAAGTTGGAAAACATTAATTCCTTCCTCTTAAAATAGGCCTAGCTGCGTTTTATTCTTCGATAGTAATCCGCAGCAGTCATTGCAGAAACAGAATATTCATAAAATTCCTTGCAATTAATTAATATAATAATCAATAACTTATCTAAATAAACATATTTCAATAAACTCTATCAGGTTGACTAGCATTAATTTGTATACAGGATGTGTAAACTATAAATAAAGCTAGCTTACAAAGGGTGTAGCCCTCCACGCAATAACAATATATAACTTTTTCAGGGCTGAATAGAGCGAGGTGACTTTGGCAAACTAAATTTCACTTGGTATTCAAATGCGGTCTGTTATTTGGGGGAGAACATTATCAAAATCGCGTCAGCTCTCGACACAGGCCGCTGTTGATTCTATCTGAAATATACTTGAAAGGCCATACTCGTATTATTGTGTTAGAATTGCACACTATCAAAATTTTCTCATCGTCTATAAGTTTAAAAAAAGATTCGCCCTTGACAGGATTTGTACCTGTAACCTTTCGTCTTAAGCCGATGAATGCTCTAACCACTTGAGCTACTGAGGATTCAAGTCCCGTGGCGAAATTTTTAATTCCATTCTTACCAGTTAACGCGGCTATAGTATGTTTTAAAAATACCTTTCGTCATTGTAGCAAATCCGCAACAACCGTTATTTCGCAATGGTATTTCAAGAAGGAGTATTAAACGACATTGTAGATGTGGTTATTTAATTCAAGTAATGAAAATTTACGTAGTATATTTTATAGAAGTTTGACCGCCTCGTTGGTCGAGGGACCTGCGTACACGCCTAACTCCACCGACTTACCACGAAGCTCGTCTTCGATTCCCGCCATTTGTGTGATGGACATTTAAATGTCTACATTTCCATTTCTGGGTGTTTATCAAATTTATTATAGTATCTATTTAACAATTTCTATGTATTAGTATCGGTGACTAACACACATAACGCAAGCATATAATTTGCGTATGGGTATTTGGTGCGAAGATATATCTATGTTTAAGTAAGATGACATGTATGGTCAAATATTTATTTCCGTATCCGTATTTCAAGTTATTTGATTATTTTATACTGAGTGTTGTTATGTCTGTAATTTCTTAGCAGCAAAATTTATGAGTTCAAAAAAAATAAGGGACAACCTGAAAAATCCATACGTACTTCCAAAGACATATAATATTTACTAATCACTGGTACTACAACTCAAGAGATGAATAAATAGAATGTACACGCTAGTGAATCCCCCACGGAAATAAGTGGGATAAACATATCCTTAACCTTCTTCGGAACATAAAGTACCTGCTAGCAAAATTTCGTTACCATCGTTTAAATAGTTTGGACGTGAATCGCAGTCATAATAGAGACAAACAGACAGATAGACTCACAAAAAATCTAAACACGCTAAAAACATGTTCTGAATCCCTTTTAAGGATTCTAGCCGGTTGTCTTAAATATAAGTTTGCATTCGTCTGGACCGTAGATTTAATACAAGTGGCGTAATTATCGGAATGTAAAGAAGAAGTTTCCTCCAAGGCTACCTTTATCTTCCAGCATTTTTACAACCATTTATGTTTTTTGATATCTTCAATGTACACAATTTACTTTCCTACAGCTTTAATATATGTATGTAGATAAATCTTTTTATCTACTTATGCGAATTTATGTAATTCCAAATTAACCAAAGTTGTTAAAAGAGTGTTGCTCTACGAAAATAATACTTACAGACATTAAGGTCCTCCATATACATTCGAAATAAGTTTCTAAATTCCGTATGAAAATATTCTGAATGTGGTAGCTCCATAGATGTGTATGAAAGCGCTAATTTTTTCGATACAAAAATCGTTTATGTCGAATCTTATATCAATGTCGATGATAGACATTAGACGTGTACGAACCTGCAGATGCAGTCAAATAAAAAAGAACATTGGTCTCTTGTACACACAATTGTATGGTATCAAAGCCAGCGACCTTAACGAAAATCCAGTTTTATTCCCAAACGTGAATAAGTAAGGGTAAAGGTCAATTCATTGTGAACGATATTTATGCTGATGGCGAGAAATCACAGGCAGGAAAATATCGAGACTTAGAAATGTTTTTATACAGGTTTGACATGCCCAAGAAAACATTATAGTGAAATAAAAATAAGTATAGCTAATAATATACACGTTTTACAAAATCGAATAGCCATACCTAGCTTTATGCTGAAAAAAAATAATTAAAATCCATTTTCTTGATATTCTTTTCACTTTAATTCAAGGTACACATACATACATATCTTCACGCTAAGTCCCTTACACCCCGTAAGGGACTTAGGCAGAGAGTGTGAGAACTCACGATCCTGACAAACCTGTCTGGCTTCCTTCACATTAATTACCCTTTTCATACAAACACGCCGTTTTCGCCGGTTTCAAGGTTACCCTGTGTTAGTCCGGGCTCCTTTGCAGATTTGACCATCTGCCTTCCTGCCAGGCAGTTCGTAAAAGGTGAGCGTAGGGTCACCGTCGCTAACACCGTGACATCCCACAAGGTGGTAGAGTTTCGCAGCGACTCGCCCGGATTGCTACCTTCGCATTACCTATTATGGCGGCAGGCATAACGTCCAATGCTTGCCGTTGACATGTTTCGGTCCGGAGGATAAGGTAGCCGATAAACTTAGTTTTGCGGGATGCCTAACATCCCGGCCTCGAGTTGGCAACGCACCAATACCATTTTCTAGTTGGCGTGATTAAGAAGGAAGGAAGGCGTGAAGGGAATTTGTCTGCTTGTTTGCCTTCCAATACCATAAAAAAAAACACCAGTCAAATCAACAAAAAAACTAATATGGGACACCTCGGAATCACGACTTATCATTCTAAACAAGAACCATCGAAATCGGTTGTCTATTGGCCGTTTAACAAACATAATAACTTAGCCGAATTAAGAACCTCCTACTTTTTTGGAGTCGGCTAAAATGGTTAAAGTAGTGACTTCGCGATTCGCTTTGCTCGTCTTGGCGGGAGACTCCCTTGCCACCAGATACTTGCGATTTTTTTTCTGCAATAACAGCCGCTATAGGGACACTTTCGTTCCGGCTGCTTTATGTAATCCTTATCCTTTACAGTAAGGGGAGTAATAATATTATCACTGTTGAATAGTTAATATGCATCGATCGTTGGACCATGTACGACTTCAAGGAGCAAGTCGATGCTTATCATTATTTAACCAGCTCTAAAAAGCTTTTTTACAGTTGTTTAAAAAAGCGTAAGCGTAAAAGCGTTTAATAGCATCATTAAGTTCTAAGAAGCTGTTTACATCGTAGAACATACTCGTATGTAAGGTTAAAAAATAGCACTGATTGCTAGAGTATCTAACTCCGAACTTTTAATCGCAACAATGGTAAATCATTATCCCCGATAAAACCTGCGTGTAATCTAGCTAAGAACCAAGTCAATAACGTTAGCTTTGGAACAAGTCATCCGCATCAAAATCGGTCCATGCATTTAAACTATGATGGCATATCCAGACACACACAAATCCACACAGACACGTCAAAGGTATAGAAAGAAAGAAAGAAAAGGAAAAATATATATTTATATATATGTATGTGCGTAAATGAGATGTTAAAAAAATATTTAAGTATATCAACATATTCTACTATATTTTGGTGTGCATATATTTAAATATTAATAAAAAAATATATTTAATTACATACACTTTAACTTTTAAGCCAATTATTTATATTTATAACTAGTTTAATTATTTAAAAAATTAAAAATGAAATTTATTTATTTGCTGAAAATGTGTGCTAAAAGCTGTTTCAAAAGATAAATTTGTAAATACCTACCAACATATTCTACCACGTTGTGGTGTGCAAATATCTTTCAAATTATACAATTTTTTTATTAAGATTTATACATTTGAACAAAATTTTAAAATATAATTAGTCTTAACCCTAACTACGATACGTTATTCTGTTGGGAGTTAAAAATAACAAATATGCACATACGCATTAATAAACACACACGCACAAGACTTTCACACATATACATTTTGACAGAGAGAGGAAAAAGAGGCGAACGTTACGAGAAATACTCGAAAGCTATGATAAAAATATGAACAGGGGTAGTTTTGACCATGTCGAAAACGGGTGTGGGCGATTACAGTAACTTTCTTTAACAAAATGTATTATACGTTTATATTCGGACAGTTGCATTTACAAAGGTCTTTATCAACTTTGCCTACAGTTTTCCCGCGAGGCCCGCATTTTCAATTTAATCCGTTCCTGATTCGAAAAACCTTAGTTCGATATAAAAGCACTCCATCCAATCTAAACAGACACGTCTAATTTAAAAATCTAACCAAATTAAACCTTATTGTACTGCAATAAAGTATCGATTCCAAATTACAAGGTTCGATTTAGTTTGGCGCTCCCTAAGTCGATATTTTATTTGTGCTTGTTAAACCTCATTGTCGTTTAGGTTTTCAGTTATTCTTATGGGAATATAGGCTATTTTATTTGTATGCGCTGTTCCCTTACTGTTATTATTGAGGACGGAGTTTCTTCTATCAATTATGTGAATAATCATGTAAAATCATTGAATAACATCGAGGTTGAAGGATTATTTTTATATAATATTATTTATTACGATGTATTTTGAAGGAAACATATTTGACGATATTTAGGTAAGTTTGTTATTTTTGGTATGATACTTGGCAAATCTTTTGCTTCACTTTTTACACTATTATCACCAGCACCACTAATATGTAACAGGTAGGACAGGTTATAACCAATGACAGGAACCAGGTTCGGACAAAGGTTGCTAAAATTATATTCCCTTTACAACTTAAAAAAAAGTTTATTTAGTAAATAATAAGTACTACCAAGTTACTAAGTACTTAGTTACTAGGTGGTAGAGTTTCGCAGCGATTCATCCGGATTGGAGCCACCGCCTTACTTATTCCTGCCGCTATAACGTCATGACGTGCTCCTGTTCGAAGGGTAAGGTAGCCGGTACTTACTTTTGCTCGAGACCTAACATCCCGGCCACAGGTTGATAAAGCAGCATTACCACCTTTGGTATCTCTAGGGGGCGTGAATTTCTTAGCATCAGGAAATCCGTGTACTTGTTTGCCTTCCAATGTCATGAAAAAAAATATTGTTATTATCATGTATTCTTTTCAGTTTTGAACCTTATGATGATATCAAAAGATGACTGTATTCTCTTTTTGTATTAAGATTGATTTTTATGTGAATAAATATTTTAAATTCATTAATAAATTATTTAATTTTAAATTTTGCTGAAATCACTTATTTTTCTATTATTATGACTTCTAATGAAACTGTAGAAGAGTGAATTCTGTACGTTGAAGATATTTAAAAAGAATTGAACGAAGTAACTAAAAAGGGGCAGCAGAACACACTTTCGAATGTTAATCTCTCTGTCTGTATCATGATTGCAATTCACACCAAATAAACTGAACAAATCGTATCGAAATTTTGCTGTAGATACCTACTTTGTCTTACGAGGAAGTTTTTACCGTGTTTCTACATCTCTGCTAGCTCGTGAGAGGCGAGCAAAGGTTAAATAGGTAACAACCAACTAAAACAATGGTGGTTTCAGCAACTTATTTGACTAGATATCCACATCATCCATAATGAGAAGGTTTTGTTCCCGTCCAGAGTTTATGGTAGTCAGTAGACTTGCACAATTGGCCTAACAACCCGGCCACAGCGACGCACCGACAACATCTATGGTGTATCTAGGCTGCGGTTTTCTCTTACCATCAGGAGACTCATGTGCTTGTTCGCTAACTATTAACAAAAAGAAGTATAAAAAAATAATGTTAGTTATTACTAATAACAGAAGGTGCGAAATATTATCTGTACTAAACTGGGAAACGTATAACAATAATTAGTTTTTTTTTTGTTTAAGTATTGTAAATACCTATTTCGACGAAAATACATTCTTTAATTTACTGCTTGAGTTCAATTTTATAATTACTTAGATTAGATACGTAATTATAATTTTATTACTTTTGTAATGTATGTGTCATAAACGTTACTAAGCTTGGGAAATTTATTACTTAACTTAAAAGCTGCTACATAACTTTCCTCATAGACGTAATCCCTGAGATATTATGACTATTATGATGTCGAACAGGTGTAGGTGACCCCTTCATAAATTTACCACAATTACGCTTATAATTTACGAAAAGAGATGACAACACAAATGGAGTACCTGCGCTATGAATTAAAAGTAGAGATTGTACTTTATTCGGAAAACTACGTAATATTATGTTTTTTTCTAATAAAAAAAAAATTGCTCGGGATTGGATGTGTGCCTAATTAACGACGGGCTTGCCACTTATGTCACATTGTGGGACTTAGTGTCTTGGGCTAGTCGTGGGTGCCATGGATGTGCCTCTGCCTACCGTTTCGGAGATATAGGCGTGAAGATTTTTTTTGTTTCTTTTTTAGTTTATTCAGTTTAAATATTAGTCGTTTTAGGGATACCATATTTAAATAGTTTATTTTATAGAAAGTTATTAATTACTTAAACTTAAAAATAAACTTAAACTGTACTGACAATGAGAATTTATCAAAATACTTCAACCATATACCCACGTACTGAGTAAATCCAATCACTACATGTATTAACAAAGTCGCTTTCTCTGTCTGTCCCTATATATGCTTAGATCTTTTAAATTATGCAATGAATTTTGATGCGTTTTTTATAGATAGAGTGATTTAAGAGAAAGGCTTAAATGTAGAACAACATAGAAGTTTGTCCATTCATTCGATGCTGGGACGGGCTGCTAGTTCATTACAATATGTTCAAAATATTTTTTGTTTTATTTTGTTTGCAAAATCTGTTTTAGCTTCATTGTGATTTGTTTATAATAATAAAACGAAACTAAATTTACAGATTGATTAATCCGTTATTATTTCAAAACTAAGCTAAAGTTTGAAGTTTCAGCGTAGTAAAACTGTAAGAAATCGACTTCGATTTCAATAAGTAAAACACACAAACAAATATTTTTTTTTTTAACTTTTTCACTGGGAGAAGAGAAAAAAATATTATTTTCATCTTTTTTATTGTTCAAACATAAAGTTAGTTGCAATCAGACAACTTCGGAAGTACGTTCTTTCGAATAAAAAATAATTTATAAAACCGGTTCGAATATATATAGTTACATAAAATAGTTAGTAAGAGTCGACATGCACATTTCACCTTTTTTGAAGTCAGTTAAAATTAACATAATACATAGACATAAAAATCTCATTTTTAACTTTTAAAAAAAAAACGACAAGTCCAACTTTATTTCATACTAACTTTTTGAATAATTTTATACAATGTTGTATGGATGTAACGGTTACGTAACAAACTCATAGTAATTATACCGATCTTTTGTAAAGTTATACAGCAACGTCATTATTTACTCGTTTGTGTTTTAAAGGTTCTATTACTTAAAATTTATGACAGCTATTTATTGAAATATCCTGAATTCGACACGGCTTGCAAGAACCGCAAACCAAAGCACAAAGCCACAATATTAACAAAGGAACACTTAAAACACTAAAATTTTGTCGAGACAATGTGAGTCCTTATTCATACTATCCTTTCAAAGAAAACGATGAATTCCAGCTAAATTCTCTATCGAAACGCCCGCAGTGTCACCAAATGCGTGAAATTATCCAACAATGCATTGTAATGATCCTTTACCGCTAAAGAAAAAATGTATAAAATTGTTTACAAACGTAATGTCGCTAGCTGTACAAAATTCAACCTTAAAACTTCTTTAGAGCTTTCGATTGCTTATAACAAATCGTAGTTTACAACTTTGCACTTTAATTCACAGTAAAATATCATCTCATATCTTTAGCTTGGACGTAAAAAATGAAACAGCCTGCACATCGAAGCAAGAAAATATTTTAAAGTTGCACAAACCTTTACCTTTCATTATTTCAACTGTGGGGTGATTTATAGCGAATTGTTTCTTAAATTTTCGGGATACGGTTTAATCTGTACATTGCCTTGGAAATAAATTTAGTCTATTGTAGTTCACAAAAGGGGATGCTTCTGCTGTGTGACAGCGTTTAGCATTGTGGTATTGATGCTTTGTATGCGGGTGTCCCTCAGGGTGCAATGTTTGGTCGCTAATTGTTCCCATTATTTAATGTTCGACAACCAGGTTCCAAAATAACCACATGCTACTTAATTGACATTCCTCGTACCGGAACTAAAGTGTTTTCTTTAACCGTGATGCGTATAGTTAAGAAACAAAAGTATTCCAATAAATTTTATGTAGTTCTATATGATTTTCTTAATTTCTTTTCTATTAAAGAGACAGTAGATCTAGCTACAAAAATAAAATATGTCGAAATAATATGTTGATGAAGTTTCAGTTACATAGGCAGTTAATGCTAATGTTAAATTTATCGATAGTTATATTAATTAAAAAATCTAAATAAAAGGATAAATACTATCTTCTCTTTGCTCCTTACTGACAGAGTTTTAATAAATCAAGGTTTTGAAATTATATAGATAAGTAGGGAAATGTATGTAATATTACATTAACTTCACGTTAATTAAGTAACCAATAATTTCTTCAATTTTTTTCTATCGTGGGTCAAAAAATAGATCTAACCTAACCTAACGGAAAATAGGTACCGCCATATACAATATCCCCAACTCTAACATAGCGATTTTTGCTAATGTGTTGACTCTTAAAAGGACTAGTCTCTTGCAAAGATTTTGTCACAATTTCAGTGAAAATAAATACTGGAATTGAGTTACAAGGTTTTAGAGTATGAATGAAACAAAACCCTGACTAGACACATAAAATAAAATCTAATTTTTCTACAATGCGGTAAGCATTTGAAAACTGATTTTATAGATAATGATATCATGAGATAAAGACAATATATATATTTATTAATAAACAAAATAAACGCATTTAGCATTGCCACACAATAAATATAGTAAAACTCATCAAAAGGCTTATGTCAAAAAAAGATCAAAGGGATACAAAAACCTTCCACTCCTGTAGATTCAAATTGGTTCGTGTGTGTGTGTGTGTCGCTGGCGACATCCCGTCTGCCCGCACCTCCGGAATGCGGTCCTGTCGAGTGTGGCTATAAACGAATAATAAAATTACATTTACGGAACTATTTCTATCATTGATTTGTTCCATGGTACTATAAAATTGATTGTTCTAGCTTTTGAACGTCTCTTTGGTCGAGTTGCTACATACTATGCTGCGCAGCAGTCATAAGGCTTGGATTCTATTCTTGATAGGGGCATGTCTATGTAAAAAGAATATAATGCACTTTTAAGTCTGAGAATTTACTATATTATATATGTACCTAATGTACCTATATGTTTTTCTGTTTATTAGTAGTTTTAGTAGTTGAGTGGTTAGCGTAAGTGCCTATCCCCACTCTCGAGTTCAATTCCTGACTGGAGCAGACATTTGTATAATTTACATTTTAGTAACATTTTAGTAGTTGACTAATATTTATAAAATTGACGTATAACTTGCTTCGGAGTTATTTAGGTTCAATTTATCTTATTAATTTATTTACTTTTAGTAATGATATTGACTGACGCCAATATCACGAGCATGTTGAACTTTACCCAGGAATTACAAAAATCGTCGTTTAATATATCTAGAGATATAATTTACGGATACAGGAAAACAAAATTTGAATACAATTAAAATGTTCAAATGTTAGACTTTAAATAGCAGCCTATTAGTACCAAAAGTATCAAATCAAATTGGATTTTTTAAATCAAAAATTTTTAAGTCAAAGATGACTAGTAATTTCTAAAGGTGTACAAACGTTTCCTGAACAATAAAACTTGAGCTTCTTTTACGGAAGAATGAATAATAAATAGACATCTTTATTGGTGGGTAAATCTTTGATCTTCCCATCACTTTCCAACAATTGGATTAGAGCTTATACTAATTAAGCTATCAGTAAATAAGTAATATCAGTCAAAGTTTCTATGTCGCTTGAATATGTGTTTGTTTCTCAGTTTCTTCTCCTGATTGGCTAGATTTGAAAATAGGATTCAAATCCTGATTGGTGGTTGCTTGGGAATTTTATTTCACTATGTGCTCTTTAGATTGGTTAAGCTTAACAATGATGCTAGTTACCGATGGATGAGCTTTATCATAATCTAATTAATATGCATTTATCTTATTAAATTATGGATTGATTGAACAACGTAAATATTTTTTTGAAATATTTGCATGTATGGTAAAATTATGATGTGCAAACAAACACTTCATCGTACGAATACGATTAAATATTTTGTAAAAACTTCTCAACATATTTCGTAAGTAAATTTTCATTTCATTGCATAAATCAAGTAATATTTTTCCATGTTAAGTCAGATTACACATACTCGTATATTATAATAATATCAGCTCTTACCTGTTTCGAGTACTATGAAAACAATTTTATGCTTACTTCTTTATACAGAATAACCTGCGATCATCCCACACGTTTCAGACTCAAATAACGTTATTATATTGCATTTGACTTATTTACCATCATCATACACTTCCAGTTCACAATCCCATTCAATTACAGTCTCTACAACTGTTACAATAGGGTGTACTACATAAAAACTTGTTGTTAAATGTAATGTTGGTTATTAGAGACCATTTTTAAAGGTCTTTGTCGCTTGATCAGCATTTAAAAGGTTACAATAAACGAAGATGCATCTTGCTTTTTGTAGCGTTGGCGTTTAAAACATCCTGTCATGTAGTACTGATGATAATACAGTTCAATTATTTTCAAAAAAATAAGTTTATTTTAATCGTAATATTTAACAATTACTTTGAGTTCCTTAATTAAGTAAAGATATTTTCTTCTGTTCATTTTCAAGCTCTGCAAAACATTTTATTGAAAAAAAAAAGCATTTCAAAGTTTTTTTTTTCTATTAAGAAGCAGATGAATTTCGTTTGGTTTCTTTAATCTCAACAAGTGGTTTTTAAATAGCATTTGGTTAATACTTATTTATGTACATTTCATAGTCCATTGTTTGCAGATGTAAATTACTTAAAATACTTGTAAAGGACCGCAACTACTTACATTAAAAACATTTTATTTTCTAGGAGATAAAGCAATTTCAGAAAGTGCGACATCTATCTCTGTTTGTCCTGTTAGTATCCCATACCCATAACACAAGAATATTATTTGATTACTTCGTGGCTAAATCAGTTCGTTCATATTTTTAAATGAAGAAACACTTGTACTGTTTTACGTATCACTCATAATTTATATAATGTTAAATAAAAATATGAATATTTGGAAGTTTTACCAAAAGCCGACGATTGAAATTATCAAATAAATCAGTTTGTGTTATTTGTCCAGAGATAAAAAAATAAGATCGTCAAACTAAAATATCGAATCGAATGCCCCATTTCCATTGAAGCAGTTATCAAACATCTCAAGATGTTGTCGTAAAGGTTCGTTCATATTGTTTCCAAAATAAATACGTTTGTCATACACCTATCGGTTTCATCTCACGACTGCGTCTATCGTAATCTACACTTTTGAATCGCCGCAAAATATTTACGAAAAATTACACAAAGGTGAGGCTGATGATTCAGTCAAGCCTTTGATCTGGTTAAAGGTAAGTTTCACTAAGGCTTTTTTACACCGCATAAAAAGTTTCAAAATAAATTCAA
>NJDC01004669.1:88966-119134 GCA_002245475.1 Calephelis virginiensis
CGGGAGACAGCCCTTGGTGCTGGCGTTGTAGGTAACAGCCTAATCCATCTAAGTAATGATGTCTCGGGCTGAGCACTCTGCTCGGCCCACAAAGTTCGGTGAAGTTGTAAAAATCGTAAGATTAGCAACAAATTAGTCATTCAAAAAAAAAAAAGCCCGGTTGGCAATAGTCTAGCCATCTATCACATTGTAGGACTTAGTGTTTTCGGCTAGTCGTGGGTTCCCTGGTTGTGCCTCTGCCTATCTCTTCGGGGATATGGGCATGAAGATACTTTTTTTTATACAGACCTCTAAGACCCTGATCCGAATCACCCTTGCCGCCATTCTTTCAACTGTGACGGAGTGATGGATACCCACAGGTTTTTTTTTTGATAAACCACCGCTGTATTTGATTAATAATCATGTCCTGTGTTTCAGTGGTGCTATCCTACTGTGAGACAAAAGGCACAGTTTAATGATATAGTACAATAATTATATAATTTAAAACATAAGAAGGAATTTAGGAATTATCATGACCAAAGACACACACACGCACACACGCATAGACACACACAAACACGTCAAATTTATAACACACTTCTTTCATAGTCTTGTCTCAAAAATAGACTCAGATTTCTTGCTTGTGTGTACTCGTAGGAATACAAGTTCATAAGAGACTAACTGTTATCCGCGGCTTTGTTCGCGTGGCAGTAAATATATTTACTAATTATAGCCCTTAATAATTACGTTAATACAAACTTTCAACGCCTATTTCACTCCCTCATGCGTAGAATTTATAGATACGCTTAAATACGTATCTATTCATTTTTAATAAGTAGCCCAAACATAAAGTTTCATGTTTCTATCTTAAAAAATGGCGGTCTTCCATACAAACTTTCAACGCCTATTTCACTCCCTTATTTATAGATACGCTTAAATACGTATCTATTCATTTTTAATAAGTAGCCCAAACATAAAGGTTCATGTTTCTATCTTAAAAAATGGCGGTCTTCCATACAAACTTTCAACCCTATTTCGCCTCTTAGGGTTAGAATTTCCAGAAACGCTTAAATACGTATCTACTCATTTTTAATAAATAACACATGTTAAATAAGCCTTTAATTCACTTATTACGCGGAATTAGCAAAACAAAGGCTTATTTTACATCTGTTATAAGGGAATTCCGTAAAGTAACGCCTGATTCAATCGAATATTTAATAAGTAACACAAATATAAAGTTTCATGTTTCTAGTTTAAAAAATGACGATCTTCCATACACGTTTTCAACCCCTATTTCACCCTCTTAGGGATAGAATTTTCAAACTTTCGTCCTTAGTGGGTATCTACTCAATAAAATAACCCTACTCACCAAATTTCATGGCTGTAACTCTAACAGTTTTTGCTCGGCGATGATGAATCAGCCAGTCAGAACAATTATTTTATAAGTATAGATGAACACAGGTACATATACTAGTGATCGTCACAGAGTTTTTTCTACTTAGCCGTGACTTTTGCTCTTCGTTTTTATTATGATATTGGAATTCCAACAAGCTGGCGGATTTCCTGATGGTAAGAAATTCACGCCGCCTAGAGACACCAACGGTGGTAATGGTGCGTTGCCAACCTGAGTCCGGGATGGTAGGCCTCGAGCAAAAGTAAATTTACCGGCTATCTTACCTTTCGGACCGGAACACGTCAACGGCTAGCACTGACGTTATGGCGACAGGAATAGATAAGGCGGTGGTACCAATCTGCGCGAGTTGTCACGTTGTTAGTGCGGTCAGCCTATGCTCGCCTTTTACGAGAAGCCTGGCAGGAAGGCAGGTGGTCTATTCTACAAAGGAGCCCGGACCAACACGGGGTCACTATATAACTACATAAGTCGCTATATTAGTTCATACTGTTACCATTTTGGTTTAAAACATTTAAGAAATAGACTTAAAAACCCAGCTTGAGGTTTACAACTTTTTTGCTTGTAACAGATTCTAAGTATTTCTTCCTATGAGACAGTCAGAAGCATTACTGCAAAAAGACACGTTTAGGGGCCAATTAGGTATATCCTTATTTTATATTACAACTATAATTGAACCTCAGTGCTCATACAGCACACTTTGTGCCCGGCAGGGAATATTATTACTAATCCATCAAACTGCGACGTTATTATCATTTCTAGAAACATTACATAAGCAAAAACCAACATTTTTAACGAGTAAATATCTAATGCTAATACCCATCAAAGCACGGTTTCTAGGAAAATCTCCATAAAATGTGAAGATGACAGCTATCTAAAGACCATAACTAACATGAATTTATTCCAAGGCATAAAATTAAAATCCGTCAAAACATCTAACCTTGATCCCATACGAAAAAACCGCAACACGTCCTTGACAAGGATCGCTTACTCAACCAAGAGTTTTTGTTTTACAACCAACCTTTGAAGAATAGTATAATTTAGGAATATAACTATATAGAGTGATTTTAATGACAGTGGTGATAAAATTGTCTTTGTGGGCAGTTAAATATAAATATTTTAAACACTTACTTTCTGTGTTAATAAAGTAAGTATCTTCATATCCTCGAAGAGATAGGCGGAAGCACAACCAGGGCAGTTACGACTATCCGAAGACACTGTGGCCCACTAAATGATAGGTGGCAAACCGGACACATATCCAAACCCAAGCAACATTTTATAGAACATACATGTCTTCACGCCAAGTCCCTTATGGGAGTATATAGTGCCAAACCTCACGATCCTGACAAACCTGTCTGGCTTCCTTCACATTCATCACCCCTTTCATGGAAACACGCCGGTTTCTTGATACCACCCTCGGATAATACCCGGGTGATCTGATCGTGGAATGTCAACCTTAGTTTTCTCAGGTACCTACATCCGTCCACATTCACATTTGCTTCTTCTACTTTTGTTGCCCGACCCTGGAATCGAAGCCGGAACCTCACGAAGTCAAATCCAACACCTGGACCGCTAGACCACAAAGGTAAAAGGTGTAATTTAGAAATAAGTATATTCAGAGTGATTTAAATGACACTGGTGATATAATGACGATTGAAAATTACATATTTTAAACATTCACTTTCCGAGATAGTAAAACAATTTAAGCGTGGTTATTATATACTAAGTATTCGATTTTTGCGAAAGATGAATGATTTTGACATGTTATGAATATGGTATATACGTAAACATGATCTTTACAACAAATAACCATCAAGTTTGATTAGTTCTTGCCCGAATAGATTAGTTATATAAAAGAAACTCGCCCGGATTGGTACCATCGCCTTACCTATTCCTACCGCCATAATGTCAGCGCTTGCCTTCGACGTGTTCCGGTTCGGATGGTTAGGTAGCCGGTAAACTTACTTTTGCTCGAGGCCTAACTTCCCGGCCTCAGGTTGGCAACGCACCAGTACCACCTTTGGTGTCTTTCAGGAAATCCGTCTGCTTGTTTGCCTTCCAATATCATAAAATAAAACATAGCAGTTAACATTCTTGGACTTCACAAATTGAATCGAATTCCAAAGTAAGCAAGTTACATGTTTGTGTTAAGGGTGTTAGCCAACGTTTCTATTACATAGAAATACTTAATAGATACCAGAATAATTTAATCAACACCCAGACCCGGAAATGAAGACATCTAAATGTTCATCACACAAATGCCTGTCCCCGTCGGGAATCGAACCCGAGCGTCGCGGTTAGGTCACTCAACCAACGAGTCTGTCAATTAATATAATAAAAAAGTATCTTCAAGCCCATACCCCGAAGACGTATGCAGAGGCACAACCAGGGCACCCATGACTAGCCGAAGACACTAAGTTCCACGATGTGAAAGGTGGCAAGCCTATCGCCAATCGGGCACATCATCCAATCCCGAGCAACATTTTTTTATTATAAAAAACCAAATTTTCTATTTGTTGTCCGACCTGGGATTCGAACTCGGGACCTCATGCAGTCAAGTCCAACACCGGAATCGCTAGACCACAGAGGTTAATTAATCTGTATTTCAATAAAAACGATTTTGTTTCTTTAAAGACAAATGGGTAGAAGACGTATCAGGGAGGAATGCGGGGAATGTCCGACACGGATTTGTATATACTTTGTCATAAATTTGGGCGATCTCACACTTTATTGACCATTATGGATTCTCTATCACGTATTCAAACCATAAAATGAGACTTCGCGCTAAAACAAATTAATTTAAAGTCATAAGTATTTTAATAAACGGTGAGGAAATATTTAAATAATATACACTTCAAATTAAATGTCACCAGTTAAATTATTAATCAAGAAATGAGTTTATGTTTATGTTATTAATATTTACATTATTTAAAGTGCGATACAAATTTAAGATGCAAATTAAATATTCTGAAAAAAATATATTTCTTTGATTACTCCGTTATACAATTATAAACAGTTTTAAAATAAATTGTTAATTATTATTAAAACTGATTTACTCACAACCAAAATAAATATTTGCTGCTGTTGTAAGTGATGTTAGGACAACAAAAACTTGTAAGTTTATCCTCATAATCACCTGTGTGGTCTAGCGGTTCAGTTATTGGATTTGACTGCACGAGGTCCCGGGTTCGAATCCTGGGTCGGGCAACAAAAAGAAAATTGGGTTTTCCCAATTTTCTTATAAAAATATGTTGTCCGGGATTGGAAATGTATCCGGTTGGCGATAGGCTTGCTACCTATCACTTTGTGGGACTTATCCGTAGCCGTGCTCTGATCCGGTGGTAGTTTAGTATTATATAGACTCGTCACAAGTGCCTCTTTTAAGTTGAATGTAAATAAAAATATTCTATTCTATTCTAGATATACAATGTGAATGTGAATAGATGTAGGTAGCCGGGGAGACCAAGGTTGACATTCCACGATCAGATCACTCGAATATTATCCGAGGGTGGTGCCGAGAGTCTCCGAAACCGGCGTATTTGTATGAAAAGGGTAATGAATGTGAAGGGAGCCAGACAAGTTTGTCAGGATCGTGAGGTCTGGCACTCGATACTCTCTGCCTACCCTGTAAGGGACTTGGCGGGAAGATATGTATGTAGGTATGTACTAAAGTACTAAATGGGTTAAATTGCCATTAAATAGTCTTTTGGTCTGGGTCGTCTGTATAAAATAGCATGTCTGCCTGCAGCTCATAATAGGCGAGTATTCATTACGTCGAGTCTATACTAACAAGACTGATCCTAGAGTGCTATGCAGGTGTTCACATTGATATTCCGGTTCGGAGTGTAGGTTTGACGCTAGTTTTTGTATAATGGCCTTAACACCCTGGCCACAAGACAGCGACGCACCTATAGCATCCTATAGCACCTATATATGGTGTTTGTAGATCACGGACTTCTTACCATCAGTAGTAATTAAGAGCTGTGTACTTAATGCCATTAAAACATCATTGTAACATCACTACATAGTATAAAACGAAGTCGCTTGCTCTATCCCTGTATACCTTTGTATGCTTAAAATTTAAATCTTTAAAACTACGAAACGGATCTTGATGCGGCTATATTTGATAGATAAAGTGATTGAAGAGGAAGATTTACATGTATATTTCATAACCGTGCGAAGCCGGGGCGGGCCGCTAGTAGACGTATATTGTCAACTTAATCCTTGGTGTTTGAGTTTATCAGACGGAGGGAGATTGAATTCTAAGTTTAAAAAAAATTTAAGATTCGTAATACTTTGAAACAAGTGGTGAGGATACGAAGCTGAGAAATAAGCTTGTGTTAAATATTCCATGTGAGAACCAATAAACACGTAAACAATCATTTAGACACATTAACCTGTCTTTGAAGTGGTTCTCTAGCGGTTCTAACAAGTCGAGCTAATTGGAACATGAACGCCTCATAAATTTCCAAAGGCGATGATCGTGTGATTTGGATTCTTAATTAAAAAGCGTTTATGATGTTGTAAACGTGTCTAAGATTCCATAGACTTGGAAATATTTTCTGTAGAAGGGGAGAAATAACGAATCTTTGCTTTAAGTCCTTTGTGTACTATAATTTACTTACTTATCTTCACCCCAAGTCCTTTATAGATAAGCTGAGAGTATCAAGAGCCAAATGTCACAATCCTTGAAGATCTACCTAACTTCCTTTACATTATTTATTTCGTATAAACACTCTCTTCCGCTCTCTTACGCTCTTGTCATATATAAACACGCCGATTTCAGAGACCCTTAAAACAGTCGGTGTTAAGGGTCTCCGCTACTTTCCACACTACATATTTTTTTATTTTTATAGTTTAGCCAACCGGTTTCGCTATACAAGCATCATTAGGGCTATGTAACAATCCGGATGCCTATACTATAAAAATAAAAAAAATATATATTGTACAAGTGGTTTGAATAAATTATTTCAAGAATGGAATTCACCAAGCACCGACGCTAAGAAGTATAGAAAATATTGATATAAATATTAATTTCAAAACGCTTATTATAATTCCAATAAAGTAGTATTGATAGTATTGCCCAAGCTGAATCGCTAGTATTTTATACAATCATGAAGTCTGTCAAACCTAATCCGTGCTTTCACCAACCAATCACAATTTATTGTGGCAATTCTACGTAATTACTATATCTATAGCAAACTGCCGGTAGCCCATCATTAGGGGCCGCTGCAAACTTACGACACCAGTTTAATTGGTCTCTATATATCAGCCGTCCGTCTGTCCGGCCGTAGCCTGAACGTTTTATTGTAGTACCACAGTAGCGGCAATAAACTTGTGAAACGTGAATTTGTTATTCCATGCCGTTGTAAATGTATTCAGTGGTTTCTGTGTCAAAGCATTTATTATTTTACTATTATAGATTGGTAGTACAATCATGTGTTATAACAGAGTATTTTTGTAAGACAACTAGTATTATATTTAATGGCAGGTTCAACCGTTCCTTTGCGTGATTGGCTCGAGTTAATTTTTTTTTTAATAGAAGAGGAGGCAAACGAGCTAGTGGGTCACCTGATGGAAAGTGATCACCGTCGCCCACGGATATCCGCAACACCAGGAGGATTACAGATGCGTTGCCGACCTTTAAGGAATGAGTACGCTCTTTTTTTGAAGGTTCCTAAGTCATAATCGTATGGGAATACCGCCCTCGGTAACTTTCTTGGTTTTTCTGGCCTTTCTTGATTTATGTATTTTATTAGGTACTGAATAGTTTGTTTCACTGTTTTCTTCGAAAGAGAAAACGTAAAAGAGAGTAATAGGGTTACACCTGAATCTCTATTGCATGCACGTTGGAAATAGGCTTTGAATATGTCTTTTCATATGCTCTTGAACAGGCTACTAGCGAATTATTAGCATTTAATTCATAATCTAAACATATAAAATCAATCCCCTTTTTTTATGATAGTAGAAGGTAAACAAGCAGACGGATTTCCTGATAGTAAGAAATTCACGCCACCTAAAGACACTAAAGGTGGTAATGGTGCGTTGCCAACCTGAGGTCGGGATGTTAGGCCTCTTGAAAAAGTAAGTTTTAGCGGCTACCTTACCTTCTGAACCGGAACACGTAATGACGTTAAGGTGGCAGGAATAGGTAAGGCGAAGGTACCAATTTGGGTGAGAGGCTGCGAAACTCTACCACCTAGTTAAATGTCACGGTATTAGTGACGGTAAGCCTATGCTCGCCTTTTACAAGCTGCCTGGCAGGGAAGTCAGATGGTCTATCCTGCAAAGGAGCCCGGACCAACTCGGGGAATTTCAACACATTCCGCATGGTCATCATGTCACGCCTGAATGGGTGGACCAATTTTGCTATTTCTTTTTTTGTTGTGTTAGTTATGGTCAGCAGAAAGTTCTTATCAAGATAAAAAGCGAGGAAAACTGCAAAACCAGTTCTTTATTTCCACACTAACTGTTAGTAGCTGTTAATATAAGACAAAACAAATGAAAGCTAGTAAACAATAAATAATTTTTCATTGATTTTGGAAATGAAATCTTCTTTAGCGGCGTTGCGCACTTTTTTTGGAATGGGTAAAAACTTCTAAACTCGCGTCAGGACACGTGACCTGATCGAAAAATCGTAAAACGGCATACGACGCTTGCTCGAATGTTTGTGTTGTCATGTTTGTGTACGATAGCGCGATAAATGAATATTGTAATTTACAACATAAATGATATTACTTTCATACTGATAATTAAAGCAGTACGTGAAAAATTATTCTCTAACCATTCCAAAATATCAAAAATGCACAACGTTAATATTAAAGTTTTCTCTTCTGACAGCACTCCTTGAGTGCAATCCATCGTTTTTTTTGAAAATTGTATTGGATGCTAGAGTACCTAAACTGACATATACTATTGCAACCCGTGATGGAAAAGCTAGCTACTGAACAACCGAGGCTTGTCAATCGCTACACGCCGCTCCTGCTTCACTTACTAATTAGAAGAGCTTCAATTGGAATGTCGAAGACATTTACCGTACTCGTCGCGTTGCTTTTAAATTTGAATATCTTGCTAAGGAAAAAATCAACTTCGATGGGGCAGTCCAAAATCGCCGTCAATGATTTTATGGTACTTACTCCTTTTTGCAAAAGGATCAACCTATGGAACTAAGGGAACTACGGAAAAAGTGTAAAGATAACAATGGTTCATACTTTAGTAAAATAAATACAGTATATTAAAAATATATTCGACTTTTTGTTCCTCTCATACAAAGCACCAATTTCATAATATGTAAGGACGTTATTTAAAATATAAACAAATCAACAAGTTCATTTATGCGACCGGTTTGATTGCCGGGTGGGGCAACAAAAATAAAATGTGGTTTTTACAATTTTCTAATTAAAAAAATGCTGTTCGGAATTTATGCCCTGGTAGTGTCTTTGCCTACCACTTTGAGGATATGGGCGTGAAGACACTTTTCTTTACTTTTAGTAGGTACATTTTTAATCAACGTTTTCTAAAAATATATTCTAAGCCTGTATAAATCTTAAGCGCATCACTAAACGTGTTTGTCTTTTTCTATTACTATAGCAATAACTTAGAATTATTTTAGTAAGAATGTAACAAAATTACCATCAATATCGTACTTCGGTTTTAGAAGGTATGGTATACTTACTGACTAAAGAAGCCTCAGGGCTTTGATTGGCAACGGACCATTTATGAATTACGACTATTCCTTACCTATAGATATAGAAGTCATTGCGATTACTATAATGTTATCACAAGGATAACAAAATTAATATCATGCTGTTGAAATCTGCAGAATGCATGCTGATGTTGGAAGAGTCGGCAAAGAAGAATACATCACAAGTTGGTTGTAATTTTTAATTTAAAATTGGAGAACACGTAAAAACAATTAATCAAAAACTTAAAAAACTTTTTTTACTAAACATAAATTGATGAAGTGTTTTTAACACATGCAACCACAGAATTCCAGAAAATTTTACAGTCAGATGTGAGTGACATATAGCATGAAGTCCGTTATATATGACACTGTCATTTCCGCGTCATAAATCGGAGTAGTCTTAACCAGTAGCCAGTAGAGTATGTGTTTCTCACCATACAATGACTTGTTACGAGATAGCATCACGTTTAATTAACATTCCATCTCTTTAAGAGCGTAACCGCCGAGAAATGTCAAAATGTCACTTTTATACAACGTCCATGAGAGACCCGTCGACCATTTTGTCTTCTTTTTGAATTAATAAATGTTAATTGATGTTGATGCTTTTCATTCAATATAGTAAATCGTTCTTTGTCGATTGACAGCCATGTTGAATTAGCAAGTTGTGTCTATGAACACTTTACTGTTTATCAGATTTACATAAAATAAAGTTTAGGTAAGTATTTTTTTTTTGTTAAGAAAATCTATTTCGTGCATAACTTAAAAGTTTTAATCATTCCAAAAAATAAAAATATTTATTAAAAGTTGATATTTGATATGTTGATGACTGACAAACGCATTTCGTGAGTGTATAGGCACCGCCTATAGATACGAAAGATGTATTTGGTTTGTTTCCTATTGTAAATTATTGTTTATCTACTCACATAATGTTTATTGTAAGAATACTTCTAATATTTTTTGAACGAATGATATAGATTGATTAAGTTCCAAATTAGGTGAATTATATTTATATATAATATGTTAATTAACATCACCAATACAATGAAATAAATTTGTAATTAAAACTAAAACGCATGAACACTGAAATATTCAAAAATCGAACCTGAACAGTATACGGTCAACGTCGTTTCCTATGTTCATAAACCATAACCAACGAGACTGGTTGAGAAAACATTTTATGTTGTACCAAAGTAAAATAACAGGAATAAAACAAACATTCTGAAAAATCCAGCTCTGACAAAATATTTATTTTGATGATCATAAATAATAACTAAACGTCATTAAAATGAGAAAAAATCCCATTTTTTTAAATTTCAGTGAAATATTTTATCATTTTGACAGTTTAAATGAATCTGGATATTGGATGGAATAAAAATATCATAGCCGTAATATATATTGTTGCATTATTACAACAGAATTCTTACACAAATTAAATTAAAGCAAAGAATCAGCTTCGATAGCCACTGAATAATGTACAACGTAAAAATGACACATCGTTTATAAAAAAGCTTTTATTAGTAAAAGAAAAAGGTTTCATTTTGAATATTGAAAGGAAAATACAAGTTTGCAGTATAAAGGTGTCAACATTCACACAGGTTTATTTTGTTTTAGTGCTAATAAGAGATTTATGTCCCGCTGTGCCACCGGCTTATGTCCTGATGCCATAAACCATGACACAAATAATGTTTTGGTAATTAAGATTAAATGGATTTCTCTTGGAAGATATTAAAATTTTTTGAAGATGGTGGATTTAATCTCTTGCTAGCTATAAATTTTGTTTGACATGTTTCATTTAGAATATAGGTATATTTTTAGACTTTGTGGTACGAACCTGCAAACAACCACCAACGTTAAATACCATCTTAGCTGCTGCTGCATCTGTAACGTTCTTACTCACCAGTGTCTTATGCCGGTTTCTATGGTAAGGTAGCTGATAAATTAACAATTACAACGTAATCCACACTTTTATTATAAATGTGATAGACCATTTCTTGGTTTGTCTGTTGTTACGCTTTCATGGCTAAAACAGCTCGACCGATTTTGATGAATCTTGATTTGCGTTACCGAGGTCCAACAGGCCTACTTTATTATCGAAAATAAACCAACAAAAGACTTTAATGGGAGAGGAAAATTTTTGAGAATCTGTTCTACACTGAAGAAGTTGTGGAAAACAGTATGCTTATAATTATGTATTATGATTTACATACCTATACTTATATTATACGAGGGTGGATTCAAAAGTTCGTGGCCTAACCTACATGGAGCTATGACATCTTTTTAAAATCTACCGTCATTTGTTAGTATGTGTCACATTGATTTATTGTGCGCAGTTTCATTCCGGTACTGCATAATATAAATTTTCTGTGATTATTTGTTTGAAGCAATTTGACACAATTTTCAATAATGGAGAAAATTGAACACCGTGCAGTCATTAAGTACCTCAATAAAAAAGGCCTATCACCAAAAGACATCCATCAAGATATGGTGAGCACTTTGGGGGAGTCTGCACCATCGTATTCCAGTGTCAAGAAGTGGGTAGCTGAGTTTAAGCGCGGTCGTGAGAGCATTAAAGATGATCCTAGGAGTGGAAGGCCTACATCATCTACCACGAAAGAAAGCATCGATAAAATTTGTGATCTCGTACTGGGTGACCGACGTTTGACCATTGTTGAGATAGCTGAGATAATAAACATTAGTTATGGCTGGGTGCAACACATAATAACGGAAGAGTTGGGGTTCCATAAGGTTTCTGCTCGCTGGGTCCCGAGGTTGCTTTCAGTTGAACAAAAACGAGTTCGATACACAATTTCGCGAGACTGTTAGGAACTTTTTGAGACTGATCCCGAGTACTTTTTGTCTAGATTTGTTACCATGGATAAAAGCTGGGTTCACCACCATACTCCTGAATCAAAGCAACAATCCAAACAGTGGAAAAGATCAGACTCTCCTACACCGAAAAAGGCTAAGGTCGTTTTGTCGACTAACAAAGTCATGGCTTCTGTTTTTTGGGATGCGAAGGGCATTATTTTTGTAGATTATTTACCGAAAGGTCAAACTATGAATTCTAGTTATTATTGTAACCTTTTACGAAGACTCCGGGAAGAAATAAAAGAAAAAAGGCCGGGAATGCATAAGAGAGTTTTGTTTCATCAAGACAATGCACGTGTTCACACTTCGGTTGAAACAATATCTGTAATCCATGATTGTGGCTACGAATTGCTGCCTCACCCACCTTATTCGCCGGACTTAGCCCCCTCGGATTATCATTTATTTCCAAATTTAAAAAAAACACTTGGAAATTTTCGACCAAAGATGAAGTGATAGTCGCAGTAAACGACTATTTCACCGACCTTCCGGAATCTTTTTTTTTCGTGGGGATAAACAAGTTGCAGGTCAGGTGGAAGAAGTGTGTTGAGCTAGATGGAGACTATGACGAAAAATAAAAATAAATTTAGACCCACTTTTCTTTCATTTTCTTGGTCGGGCTGAGAACTTTTGGATCCACTCATGTACTATACTTTAAATGAAATATGTTCGACTGCCATTTTTTACGAATTTTAATCGTTTTCTTCATCATTTCTTGACCGATTTTTAAAGGGCGTATATCCCAGGAAAATCGAGGTAAATTCTTAATTTTGGTGTACCTTGTTAACTTAATTGTCAAATCGAAGTCGGATTCTTGCACTTAAATGATCAATAGTACCTATATGAGCCGACAAATCAACAACAATTTTTTTTAAAAAACGTATAAGGTGCAGGATGTTATCTTATCAACTGATCTTAATTATTTTTCTGGAACAGGTATTTCTTACGTTAACTGAAAAAATGAGATGGATTTGCAAATGTAAGAATAACATGCAATCTGTAGATATAATAAGGTGGTAATATGGGCTGCACTAGAGTTAGAGTGCCGCCTGGGTTGGGATTAACTTTACCTATTCCTGCCGCTGTAATGACTATGTGTTGTTCTGGTCCGGAGGGTAGTGTGGGCGGTAGACTTGCACAATTGGCCTGCCATCCAGGCCACTTTACTGCCGCGAAGTTTCAATATATTAAAAAGTATCTTCACGCCCATATCCCCGAAGAGGTAGGCAGAGGCACAACCAGGGCACCCACGACTAGCCGGAGACACTAAGTCCCAGTGATAACCGGGCACATATCCAATCCGGGACAACATTTTTTTTTATTAGAAAATTGGAAACCCAAATTTTCTTTTTATTGCCCGACCCGAGATTCGAACCCGGGACCTCATGCAGTTAAGTCCAACGCCTGAACCGCTAGATCACAGAAGCGATTCAACATGTTATATGGTGACTATAGGCCACAATTTTCTTTTACCATCTGGAGACTTGCTATGTGTTAGTGTGTGTGTGTGTATGTGTGCTTGTGTGTGTTGTGTGTGTGTTAGTGCTTGCTACTCTATACTTTAATCCTTCATTGTTTTGGTGTCAGCAGGAATTAGTAAGACAGGGATACCATTCCAAGTGAGTTATCAATATATTCCCCCACCTAGTTACTACGACAGTGACAAGGCTCCTTAAGTCGCTTGGTAGAAGGCAAGTGACTGTTGTTTCTTACTCATTTAAGTTTCACAAATTTAATAAATTTAGAGATACTAACTGCTGCAGCGAACTTCGTTCCACCCGTCCAGTATGGGAAAAATTAAAACGTTGTTTTTCCTAGCTTTCTCATAGTCGAACGGAATATAAAATCCTATGTCGGTCTCCTGGTTCTAAGAAGAAAAGAAAGATAGAAAAGAAAATTTATTTATGTATTAATTGTATTTTGTAATGCGTGTTGAAGTTGTTACAGCATTGTTTAAGCTTTCCAACATATTTTACCACTTTGTGGTGTGCAAATATTTTGATATTTATAAAAGTAATTATTTAATTATGTACACAATGTTTTAATGTTCAAACAAAAAATAATATTATTATTTCAATTTGAATTATAAATTACAAAACAATTTTAAAATGTATATAATTTTAACACTGTCTACTATACACTACCACCGTTTCCTAAGCCAGTCAGGAGAAGAAACGGCGAAAGAAACTCCCCTGCAACCACAACTATAACCTATCATCCTTGTAGTACCACTATTTCCAAACATAGCCCGCTATCTGAAATTATGATAAATTATTATTATTATTACAAACATTATATTATTTGTGCTTGTCTGCAAGAAAATCTTTAACACTATTATATGTTTTCTCTAACAACAGGTAAAATACCTTCGTTTTAAATCTTTTTAATGGCAGAGATTTAAGATTATCAGGAATCTGGTTGTATATACAAATAGACATGCAATATATATTAGTTTTGTAAATATTGAGCTTTTGGTTAGGCACATGGAGTTTCTCACTATTTCTAAAATGTGATAAACCCATTACTTCAGCATTTATTGGGAACAAATAATGATGTTTTTTTACAAATGCACACACAAGCTACCCCCCATTCAATTTTCAGCCAAACCGGTTCAGCCGTTCTTTTATACAAACATATAGATATGTATTTGATATTTTCCATCGTCGGTGCTTGGCAACACCTCGAAATAATCATATTTTTATATAAAGATACACTTGTACTGATTTTAACTACGTTTGTAAAAGTTTTGTAATTTAAGTTTTAGCCCTGATGATGTTGTATGAGCAAAACCGGTAGGCTTTTAACAAAATAATAAATAATAAGTGATACGTAAAACAGCACAAATGTTTCTTTATTTAAAAATATGAATGTAGATATGTACTCCTACAATCCGTTCTCATAGGATGCATAAGTGTCTCGGGTTTGTCAGTTTTTTTAGTGTTGAATTTTCTGAGAGTTAAAATTTGGACCTATTTAAACAATAGTAAACTTTTTAGTCTAACTGCACCTACAACACAAACATCACTCTCCACCAGATAAATTGTCACTATGCTAAGTTTAAAAAAATGATAAAAGCAGTATGTTTTCGATCGGCGAACAACAAAAGGCATGTACATACACTCGGATTACCGGATGCGAGGCCGACATGATAAAACCTCTTTTCGAGTGTTAATGCCGTGACAAATGTACAATTTATACGGTTGTGGTGGCAGTGTGCACCCTGCTGAGACGTCTCGTGGACCGGCCAGATATTACCGATACACGTATATCTATTTACTTAATTGCCACTTAGTTCAGTGTTTATTAAAAATATTGAAATACTAGAATATATAATGTTTCAATATGAACAGATGAGTTTAGTGGGAATCTGAGGTGAGACAACCTCATCGCCAGCTAGAAAAAAATGTATATTGGCATATTGCCAATATACATTTTTTGCCAGTGGTAAAGATTTTCAAAAGACTAGCCTGTATTGAAGCACTTTCGTTTCGTCATCGCCTTTCATTATCAAGTTAGTTTTTGTCATGATTGTGCTCAGGTTGAGAGGGTATAGTACTTAACTTGAAAGCATAACAATTTTCAAGTTTCTGCCTTATCAAGAGAAATTAAAAGAGAATCAAAAAGAAAACATTAAAAAACGATTAAAATATAAATTATGCCGTGTTTTAGGATACAAATCCAACCCTTAACTAGTCATAGTAAAATTATAATCGACTTAAGTCAATGTGATCCAGAATACCAAATCAAGATTTTTCAATACTTGGTTAAAATCCGATTATCAGTGTGATAGAATTATGCGAATTATTATTTAATTTTATTAAAATGAACATATTTTTATAGCCATACTTTTTAGTCAGTGCTTACTAGACACTGTTACGGGTATAATGAAAGCAATCACTGGTCAAATTTAATAAATGAATTGAAAGTGATATACAGTTACCAAAAATATTTTTGTAACAAAATTATTACTTTAGTAATTAGACTTTTGTCAATAAATTACTATTAAAAATCGATCTCAGTATAATGTATGATAATAGTTACTACTATTAAGGCCATGTGCACAAAGCTAATCAAATTTCCACGCCAGTAAACAAAACATAAACTATAGTACACGAACATTATATCAACAATACAATAAAGAGGCCCATTTAAAATATAAAAAAAACTATCGGCTCGAGTAAAGACCGATTGTTGTGCAAACTTGCGATTCGATGCGGTAAATGGGGCGGAATTAAACGGTCCGCGAATGTGAACGCTGCTTAATGATTTAGAAATTAAATCAATCTTTTCGATTTCGATTTTGCTTCCTAGAAATAAGGTTTAAATTTGTTTGTTTTATATTGATAGTTACATCTCTATGTTTGTGAGTTAAACTAGAATAAAAATCACTTATGAGAATATTAATAATCCTTAGTTTACCTCGATTTGTGATTATTTTTATAATTTTTTGAGAAAATAATGGCGGCTCTATTGATCTATTTGATGTATGGCGCAAGTGAACTCAAGCGCATGTAAGGACCGTTGAGATATAATTTTTAGGATATGATATGGGATTTCCGTTATTTAAGTGTCGGCATCTTTTTAGAACTTCCTGTATAGAAATAATAATTATCCCAGTTGCCAGTGATAATTATTCGAAACCGCGAAGTAGGTTTTCTTTATTTTATGCGTTCTACTGTAATACTGAAATGATCATGTTCAAGAAATAATTCGAAATCTATCAATCTATCTATACATCGTGTTTATACTATTGCATTTATTTGCCTATCAGTTACAGTTGACATTTAAAAAAATAGAACTGAAAAAATCCCCTACATAAAGGACTCCTGAAATACTTACCTGAATTACTGTAAATAGTAATAAGCGTATTCTGAAAAAAATAACTGTTTGAAATCGCTTCCTGGATTTTTACAAGAACAGTATTTAAAATAGAGGCAAACGTACAACCGCCAGGATAGTGATTTTCACCGCCCACGAAAACTTTTAATACGAAGTCTCACAGTTTCGTTGCTGGACTTATTGAGATAAAATAGTCTTTTTCAAAGATCCGTTTGTTATAATATAATAATAACAATTTATAAACATTGTTTTTTTAAGAATTATAGCTCAGTGTAATGACTTGAAATTTGCATGATGGAAAGCTTAGCTGGAGTCTAACGTAGAAACACACAGCTAGAAAAAGAATAATAAAGTAATGTTACCTGCACTCACTGTTGCTTTGAATACTTTCAAATTATATTGTTCCTGAACAACTGGCTTTCAGTGGCAGATAATTCCAATCCTTTGCAATATGAAACAATAAATCTCTTTGTACGTGCTCGCAGTATGTCTTGAGTTACTGTATAAGAATAGAGACGATGGGATCAAATTATGGAGACTCTGCGCGAGATTACTTTTCCAAAGTATATCCCGTGGCATGCGACTCTACGACGATGCCCAAGAATGTCATAGGCAAATTCAGCCCACAAGTGACAGTAGTATTCTGTACTCGTTTGGTACTACTATACTATCACATAAGCAATTGTCTCGGTGTGAAACACTATATTTAACCCTGGCTAGAATTTTCAGATTAATATACACGATTTCCGAATCAATCGTTCTAGTGTAGGGATCCATGCCCTTACTTGTTCCTGCTGTCATAATGACAGCGCCATGCTCCAGTCCAGACGTTAGGGTAGCCGTTAGACTTGCACAATTGACCACAAGACAACAACGTATCTAAGGTGACATACTTATATGGTGACCATAGGCGGTTGTCTATTACCATCAGAAAAGTCATGTGCGTATTTATTTGCATTCTTATCATATAAAAAACGTGTCAAGATCACAGTGATACTTTAAGTCTGACTCACACACCTTATCAGCGGTACATTTAATATCATAAAGCAATCACCAATCGCATTAAACAAAGATTAAATCAGTTGGAATGCGGTCCACACAAGCGTCTCCAAAAATAAAACAAAATGGCGTTAAGTAGGCACCAATATCTCTATTGAACTATGAGCGAGATAGATGAATGTACAAAAACGATACAGAAACGATATTGAAAGGGTTGAGGTTATTTTAAAATTTGTCAATATTTATTGACACTTCTTCGAACATTAGCAAAAAGTTTTTTTATATCCAAGTTCCCAAAATGTCGAAGCAGTATGAATATTTTTTTTATAAGTTTGGATGAAGACCTGTTTCAACATTAGCTTTTAATAATCCCTAATTTGTGACTAATAATAGAACTGAAGTGATTTCGTTGACGATTCTGTAATCGAACATTTTGAAAGGGACTTCAATTATAATACACAGAATATTTCACATTATTTGAATAAATTAAATACATTTTAAATTTACAATTAAAAAAGTAATCTTGATTTGAATGTTGTATTTTTTAATGAGAATTAAAACCATAGACCCAGTCTACATCTTGCTATATGTACCTATCAAATCCGTATTTTTTATTCGCAGTTGTCTAGGGCAAGTATATCAAGTTTATGCCTATTTCATCTGTCTCTCATATATTTCGTCTTTTAAATTACGTTTAGTTCGTTCGTCATGTTTCTTACATTTTTACTATTTTAAGAAAACATCTTGTTTCGGATTTAATGTTGCTCAAATTTTCATGATGTATCCACAAGCTAATGTCAAAGTTGATAAAACATACTGCCCCTTAGGTTTGATGTTTAAAAAAAAATCCTCCTTTCACTTTGTGTATTTGGTTAAAACATTGTTAGAATGAGGCACATTCGGCGTCAGCATGTCTGGCCCGAAACCTGCTACAGAACTGGTTCGATGCCACATTATTCAATTCTGTGCATTATAAGCGGTTTCCTATTGATCTTTTTTATAAGAGAGATGTCCGTTCTTTTAGATAAAAGGATAAATGTTTGGAGATTATCTATTAGAGTATTTTAGTTCAGTAGATTGTTTGAATATTTAGCTTGCGCCTTTGGATGTGATTTGGAATGTTTCTTTTTGATATTTTTTATTGGATGTAATTTTAAAGTGGGCACATATTTCTATGTGTATAGATGATAGATATTTTTATTAATCAATTTTACCTACCACCCTAATTAATATTGTGGTCTGTCCTTTCAAGTCTACTTATCGCAGTTGTATTTTTTTATGATAATGGAAGGCAAACAAGCAGACGGATTTCCTGATGGTAAGAAATTCACACCGCCTAGAGACACCAAAGGTGGTAATGCTGCGTTGCCAACTTGAGACCGGGATGTTAGGCCTCGAGCAAAAGTAAGTTCGGAGGGTAATGTAACCGGAACACGGCAAAAGCATTGGACGTTATGGCGGCAGGAATAGGTAAAGCGGTGGTACCAATCCGGGTGAGTCGCTGCGAAACTCTAACCACCTAGTAGAATGTCACATTGTTAGTGATGGTAAGCCTGTGCTCGCTTTTTACGAGCTGCCTGGCAGGAAGGCAGATGGTCTATTCTGCAAAGGAGCCCGGACCAACACGGGGAAAACTACTAACTTGCAGTAGCTATAGGTTGCATTGTACGAAGCATAAATGTAAAACGCTTTCTTTTAGATAATTTTATGGAAATATCTTGTCAAGATTTAAAAGGAGAGTCAATGATATTTCCAAAAGTGAGTATCTTAATACTATTTAATTCTTCGTCTGTCATTGCAAATCTTATTAAATCACCAGGATTTTTCGATCTTACCCATTCATTGACTGACTTGGCTTCTTCTGATTAAAATCTTAATTTTCACAGTAAAAGAGCTATCAACGCAGACCTATGAGTAATACAATTTCACATCTGATTTCAAATTCAAAAATACTTTTTTCTAGTAAGCAACAACGACTCAATGAAAAATACACTATTATAATTTTCAAAGTGTTAACGATCTAAACTTAGTGATGAACATTTAAAATTTCCTCTCACTCACCCTGCAATGGAAAGCTTCACATCTAAGCTCAGATTGCCATTGCACCATTACCAACTTCGGTGTCTATAGCCAACGTGAAGTTTTATCCATAAGGAAATTTGGTTGCCCCTTTCTATACCAAAACACACTTTCTATAATCATTCGTTTATTTTTAATGTTGTTCTTCACAATTATTTTACATTTTTACAACAGCAAACGATTTTGTGACAAGATTTTTGTTAACTTTCCAAACGTTGCCCAGTTGAAATATGTTTTTATTGAGTATGTGCTATGAAAAATTTAATAAGGTAATTTTTAATAAAATACAATATAAAGCACTTATAAAACCATTATAAATCAATATTAAAACATGACTAGCAGTTTTGTCTGCCCAAACAAAACGCAATTAATAATCCTGATATGGAAACTTCATTCCACACCAACTTTTGTTCCGCCTTGATTTATCTCAAGTAGCAATTACGAAACGCACTTAAAACTATGGTTTGTAAAAACGTCTTGACTTCGAATTACTCTGCGCCTGTTTCAAGTGCCATCATAAGAATATTCTACGACATTAATTGTACAATTATTCCTTTATTGTTACAACGAACGGTAGTTAGTTTCTTTGTGGCGAGCATTCGGTGACTGGCACGTGGTTGAATAAAGGACCACTTCATCGACCACTCATTACAGTTTAATGGTCTTATAAAAAAATTGACGTTTACGTTGGCGGGGAGTTTTGACATTTGGAACAGATAAAAAATAACTTTATTACAATGAAATACGTATTAAATTGTACGAATTTATGTTCTACGATGTAAGATTCGTAATTTAAATTTGACGGTTGGTATGTGTCAGATAAATTGTCGACTTCGTAGCAGTTGTTCGGATTCACTGTTTATAATTATATGATGATATTGTTTAAGTCGTGGCGATGCTGGTAAAATGATTTTAATCATTATGAGCTAACAAAACTATTTGATAAAAAGTATAGTTAAATGACAAAATGTTAGATTATCTATAAATTCTGCATTAATTTGTTTTGATAGATCGAGACAACTCCGTATATTTTCTTAAGTTTTAAGAAAACCAACAACCTGATGGAATTCCTCATAGTAAAACATATACCCAACCTGTTGATATCAAAACCGGTAATGCCAACCTAATTTTGAGATGGAATGTCTTGTGTACGCTAGGTAAGTTACTCAAAACTAAACAACCCTTCAAGACTTAACACAATAGTGAGGATATCAGAAGTGCAGGTAGTTGTGACCTGGATTGACATATAGGCTTCTTTTAATCTCGATCGCACAACGGGTTCCTGTGAAAACGAAGGTGAAGCCGCAGGCAATAGCTAGTAGTTATAATAAATGCGGTTCTATTCAAACCTATTATCTGACCACAATTGAAAGACAACGATCGCTAATTCTATAAAGCAAAGGGTGACCTATTTATATTGATATCACATTCACAAAATACAGTAACGAAAGGTTTACTAATTTAAATCTTATATAATCGTAATAAGAGTTGAAACATTAAAGGGAATCGAAAATTGAATTGTAACATAAACAAATCCAAGGAATCGCATGAGTTAATTTTTCCGCTTTACCGCCTTTTTTAAATACTTCAAAATAAATTGTTTTAAAGGGTTAGAAGTTTACGTTAGGCTTAGTGTAGCTTCTCACGACACAAAACATACGTTTACTTTCAACAGGCTTCAAAAAAATGGAGGAGATTTAAAATTCGAACGGTGTTTTATATGTGTGTTATCTTAGGATAAAAAAGGAAGTTTCATATTTTTTTTGTTTGAAAGCAGGTGCTTTCAATTTGTCTCCATTACAATTTGATCAAAGTCTCTCTAGTGGTGGTTTATCAATGATCAAAGTCTCTCTAGTGGTGGTAATAGCTCTACTTGTACTTAATATTACATATTTTCAAGTTATACAAGTTTATTTTTTTTCTCTTTTATCTTAATATTCGAATGTATGGTTGGTTTTTTAAATACTGCATTTAAATTATGTTGTAATAAGTGTGTGATTCGGATCATTTACTAAACTTTCACATGTCAATCTATAACATGATTTTTGAGGTAATCACAGATATATCGTATTTCTGACACTCTACATAAGAAACATAGTCTAGAGAGCAGTATATTTTCTAGACACGTATTTTTCCGTTGTTAACGGAAATGTTCATGTTGTTCATGAAATTCTTTAGAAACTCAATGTAGCAGCAACGTAAGTCTTAATATCTACAATTTTGATTTAATTATAATTTGCTTCATTTTGTTTGCAGTATCGTATTTAAAATAGACGTTTATTTCTGAACACACAACTAATAAAACATATGAAAGTAGAACTAATTGCCAAACATTTATATAAATTAAACGTAAAATAAAATGCGAATCGAACATGCAACAATGCTCCATTAATAAAAATCTTCAAATGGAAAGCGGCAATAACGAAGTAGTTCAAAGACTACCTCAAAGAAATGTGGACGAACCAGAAATAGTACCAACAGAGACACGGCCATAATTGATAGTATTTGGTTAACAGGAGCCATTCAACATACAGAAGCCGAAAGAGATTTAAAAATACAAACCTTAGAATTTCATCTTCACTTGTCTCCGCAAACAAAGCATTGCCTTTCAAGTGGGCAAACGAACGTGGAATGACAAAAGGCAGGTTACTCAGAAACCAAATATTATCACGCGCAGCTTGAGTTTATCCTCCGAAACCAAACAATGGTGCAAAGACTGAATGGTCTGCGCTGTTGGACATTGCTGATCGTGTTTGTTCTGCATTATTCGAAGTATTTAATGGATGTCATAAGAAAGTCTATGTGGCTATCCTCTTTATCGGACTTAGGATAGTAGCGAAATTATTTCTTTGGTTCATTTACTTTAAATTGCAACGAACATGCAACAGTGACAATTTTAATTAAACGATTGATTAATTTTGAGTTTGCTTCATCCGGTGATTCATACATTTTATTTTAAAAGTTACATTTTACAGAAGTGCAGCAGCACGGAATAGAAAAGTATTTTTTAAGTAAATAAGTTAACTAGCGGCCCGTCCCGGCTTCGCACGGTTATGAAATATACATACAAATCTTCCTCTTCAATCACTTCATCTATTTAAAAAAATATTCCGGTGCGTACCTAGTTTAAGATATTTAAACATACAAAGGGACATGAAGACAGCGGAAGCGACTTTGTTTTATACCATGTAGTGATATCTTCAAAGTAATATCTCATTCAATATAACACTAAAGTTATAAAAAATAGCCCCCGAAGATACCAACATGTAATGTAGTTCATGTAATCTCGATCAAGTGTGCTTTTATATTAAAATTTGTATCGAAGTCAGTCCATCCGTTTCTAAGTTATGAGTTCACAGGCATACACAGATATGCCATACTTATAACCCCAATGTTGGTCCGGATCCGATGAGTAGAATATACCACCTGCCTCACTGCCAGGCAGCTCGTAAGAGGCAAGCACTGGTCAAAACATCACTAACAAGACCACTGGTGGTAACAGGCTGTGCAGTTACTTGCCCAGGCAGGAATCCAACGCCTTACCTATTCCTGTCGCCATAATGACTCTGTCGTGTTCCGGTCAAGAGGGTAGAGTAATATTTCTAGTCTAGCATCCCCAAGACAGCGACGCACCTGTAACATCTACGGTGTCTATAGGCCACGGTTATATTTTATCCTCAGGAAAAGCTTGCTTGTTCGCTGACCTCTCACATAAAAAAAAAACCAGAAAAATGACATTATTTAAATCATCAACAACTTAAACAACAGCTTGTATATAACTCAGTGTTTCCATTTTTCCAATCAATTCGCCTTCGTTCGACAAGAAACAGTGGTGGTAATTCTGCTGTTCACAAAGTAAACTTATTTTAGATGCATGATATCTCTTTTAAATGAAACAAAAACAAAAGAGATGGAACGTTTTAGACATGTCAGATAAGTCCGAATATGTCAAATTGTCATGTTTTTAATCAACGTTTTCCGGGTGATCGATTAAACGTCTGCAGAAATGACGTGTACGATCTAATTTGACAGCAATAAAATTGTTTCGTCTCTTTCTGTTACTTTCGTTGAAAGAAGATAGTGATAACTTAAAATTAGTTTAGTGAATGCGCGACAAAGCTACACCAGTATTTCAACAGTTAAGTTTTATTCATTTCTTTTGAGAAACAAATATTGTTTAAACATCACTAGTCTCGAATTCGATTCCAGCGATTGGACCGCCGTCCCAACATGGCTGGCGGTGACACGCTGCATTGTTCAAACAGAACCGAGACAGTTTTTTTTTCTTTTATCTTTTATTCTTTTTAGGCACAATGGCCGCTCGGTCTTTATTTAAGGAACTCATTCCGTTTGTCGCATATTTATTAACTTATTGAACAGATTCTTTGGAATAAAATATTTTGAACTGGCTGTACCGGCGAACTTCGTTCCACCCATTATGTTTGAATGGGAAAACTTAAAATGTTGTTTTTCCTTTTTTCTTATCATTTAAACCGTCCCTGGATCTCAACAAATAATTTAAAACCAGAATGAGACAAATCGGTCTCTCGGTTCTCGAATTTTAGTGACACTAACGAACAACGATTGATTTTTATTTATAATATACCTACCTAATATGAGTGACTTTCTGATGATGATGATTCTTATGATTTCTGAGTCAGTCACTCACTGACTCAGAAATGTTCTAGAGTTTAGACCCAACACAATAAATAAGTGCACAGAGTTTTTTAAGTTTTCCCTCGGTCAAGGTCCACTAAATATAACAAAGCAGCCTTTCTGCCAGACAGCTCGTAAGAGGCGAAAGAAGGTAAATATTTTAATTACCAACAAATCACTGGTATAGTGTTGTGCTGCATGTTGCAACTTGTAAGTGTAGGGATCAATATACTTACTTATTCCTACTGCCGTAATGATTCTGTCATGTTCCGGTAAGGAGGGTAGCGTACTTTTACAATAGACCTAGCATAACGACAGGACAGCGACGTACCTGTATAACACCTTTTTTTATGATATTGGAAGACAAAGAAGGAGACGGATTTCCTGATGGAAAGAAATTCACGCTGCCTAGAGTCACTAAAGGTGGTAACGGTGAATTGCCAACCTGAGGCCGGGATATAAGGCCTCGAGCAAAAGGAAGTTCACCGGCTACCGTACCCTCCGAACCGGAACACGTCATGACGTTATGGCGGCAGGAAAACTCTACCATCTAGTCAGATATCACTAACAGTGACAGTAAGCCTGTGCTCGCCTTTTATGAGCTGCCTGGCAGGAAGGTAGACTGTCTATTCTGCAAAGAATCCCGTACCAACACGGGGAAAACCTGTGTTATAGACCAAGGTCGTCTCATATTATCAGAAGAGTCATGTTATTCAGTTAGTAACATAACATTCACCTCATATGCCTCTTAGTATACTCAATACAGTAAAATTTTAACAAACCCGACTTCAATTTCAATACGATATCCTTAAACTACAGCATACGTACCTGTGTAATAAACAGTAAATAAATATATGTATAAATTAAAAAAATCGTGTTAATTCCACTATTTATAACTGAAAAACGGCTGAACCAATTTTGGCCAATCTTTCGATATCGTCTGCGAGGAAACTAGAGAAAAAAACATTTGAACTTTTCCCATACAAATTGCTCGAACGAAATTTGCCATAACAGCTAGTAGGTATGCAAGAAGAAGTAGAACTCAAGAACGACGAGCTGGATCTTGATTGACTTTAAATAATAATAATAATAAATCATCTTTATTTCACATAAACCTACAAGAGGCACTTGTGACGGGTCTATATAATAATAAATCTACCACCGGATCGGAACGCGGCCGCACACTGAGAAGATCCGGCAAGAAACTCAGCGGACTTGTCTTTTTTTCTTAGTTTACAATATATTTACAATAATTTATGTAATGATACATTATATATTATAAGAGATTGGCATGAGGAGCAATTAATCCCAAGCAGTCTTACGAGTATCTGCTTAATATTCAGCAATGTTAAAACCCTTTTGATTTAATTTACATTTAACACATTTCTTAAATTTATTGATTGGAAGTTCTTTCATATAATTGGGAAGTTTATAGTAGAACTGTATACATAGGCCCATGAAAGAATGGCTTACTCTGTGGAGACGAGACACATGCACAACAAGATTATTTTTATTCGTTGTATTGACACATTGTATATCACAATTTCTTTTAAATGAACTTGAAATTCTGTGAACATACATTAAATTTTCAAAGACATACTGGGATGCTTAAGTTAGGATTTTGATTTCTTTGAATTTTTCTCTTAGGGAAACTCTTGGGCCTAGGTTATAAATTGCCCTTATGGCTCTCTTTTGTAAAATAAATATAGTATTGACTTCGGCAAAACTCCATAGAAAACACCAACTTTCATACCAAAATAATTAAAATTTGTTCATGAAATAATGATGTCTATGGCGATACCTTGTCAAATTGACCTCCTCCTTTTCCCAAAGTTGGTATAAAATTGCAATTCTTTCACCAACCCTGAAGTGTCATTCTACATCAATATGCTTTATCCGACACAACATTTTAGACCAATTTAGACCAAAGTTGTTTAGGCTACGACTCATCTAAAAAAAGTTCCCAATCTCGAGATCCACCTGTAGGACATTTAACTGTTACCAATATGAATAAAGGAAGAACTAAGGTTGAACACATTTTTTATAATTTTAATAATTTATTTATTTAATGAAGTCTTAATTAAATAACTACATCAAAATTAGAATATTAAATAACTACATTAAAAGTAGGTGTATTTTCGGTAGAGTGGTGTTATTCTACAGGCAGGGCCCACTCAATATTCTTTTGCGACCCACCAGTGCGTCGCGACCCATAGTTTGGGAAACCTTGTACTTAGACACAAGTACTTTATAATATTAAAATCGTCTCCACCTTAGATACATCATAATTCCAAGATTGTATAACTGAAGGTCACAAAACGTCATCACACACATTCATATTACACATACCTTTATGGTGTTTCACGTTAGCATTGTATATCCTGTTCTGAATCCCCGAGGATATCAATAACAAAGAAAAAATCATAAAGGCGAACTTCGTCCAACAAAGCTCTCTGTAACCCATCATTTTCGTACCTATTGGCTATTTTTATGACAATAACTTCATTGTTATATTCGAATTGTGTTCCGTACAATGGCTATTGGAATTCGCGAAGTTGGATTGTCTCAGGCCCGTGCTAACGAACGTCGCTTTGGGGTGACCCAGTAAAAGAGGCATGTTCTTTAAATCATATCTGGATTTGTTTGGGATAAAAGATACCTACTGTTGGCCTTACATATCTTTGGCCTCCAGTCTTTTAGACAGAATGTGTAACCACGGACCAGATGTTTGAATTAGCCTGAACGCCTAGTTAGACACCATGTATGATTATCTGTTTCAATTCAAATTTATATTTTTTTTAATTATGAAAAGGGAAACAGGCAGTCGTTAATGTCTGTCCAGTCATCTTCACGCCAAGTCCCTTACGGGGTAGGCAGAGAGTATCGAGTGCCAGACCTCACGATCCTGACAAACCTGTCTGGCTTCCTTCACGTTCATTACCCTGTTCATACAAACACGCCGGTTTCGGAGACTCTTGATACCACCCTCGGATAATATCCGATTGATCTGATCGTGAAATGTCAGCGTTGGTCTCCCCGGGTACCTACATCCATCTACATTCGCATTGTACATCTGCTTTGTCTATTTTTCATATTTCATTCTGCTCAAACAAGCAGACGGATATCCTGATGGTAAGAAATTCACGCCGCCTAGAGACACCAAAAGTGGTAATGGTGCGCTGTCAACCTGAGACCAGGATGTTACGCATCAAGCTAAAATGGGTTTACCGGCTACCTTACCCTCCGAACCAGAACTCGTCAACGGCAAGCGTTGGACGTTATATCGACAAGAATAGTTATATAGATAAAATGATAAGAAATATATATCACTGGACATTACATAGATATGATATAAGATTACTGCCTACCGAACTCCAAAATGGAACATTATTATGATTACTTTTGAATTGCTTAGACTAGTCTTTTCTTAGATTGTTTTGAGTATTTTTTTATTTTAATTTTTTAATTTTTATGCAATACAATACAATAACTCTTTATTGTGCACCAAATACAGAGAAATTACAAATACATCAAATAAAACTTAAATTATAAGATACACAAAGGCGGCCTTATCGCCAAGTCAGCGATCTCTTCCAGGCAACCCTCTAGTATGGAACAAGATATAGCGGACTATTATGTAATGGTGCTCTTAAAAATATAAAAATACTAGACAAAATAAATCATCCTAAAAGCAGAAGCCTGTTTTAATTATAGATATTAGAATTTAGAACGAGCAATAAAATAATAAATCACAGTGACGCTTTAACATGCTTTTGAAAATATTAATATTTCGAGCTCTCCTGATATCTATGGGAAGAGAATTCCAAAGTAGCACTGCTTGCGAGGTAAAAGAACGGCTATAGTAACAAGTGTTACGAGAGGGAATTTGAAGAGTATAATTATCACAGGACCTTAGGATTTTTATCTCACTGTTACAGAACTTAAACCTCTCCTTTAAATAAATAGGCGCAAATGGATCAAAGGGAATAGAGTACAGAAGAGACAGGATATGGCAGTTTCGGCGAATGTTAATAGGCAACCACTTGAGCTTAGCACGAAATTCGGAAACGTGATCATATTTACGCTATGAAAATATGAATCTAATACAAAGATTTTGAAGACGCTCGAGTTTATTAATTTGCTCAACAGTGAGATTTACATAGCTAGCGTCAGCATAATCTAAGACTTTTTGTGTCATTTGGAGGATTATTTGCCACAACAGTTACACTTACGCGGAATTAGCAAAATAAAGGCTTATTTTACATAACTGTTTTGAGTAATCCAAAAAATACGTTTCGAACCGTCAAGTTATTTAACTATTAACCTATCATCGGATCAAATACCGAATCAACTCTAGAAGCCCACATTGTGCCACAGCAGCTTCGTACCTAAAATAACACAATCCTTTTGTATCCGATATTAGATTTTTGGATTGCGTGCGAGTTCTTTTGTATTTTTTGTCAGTGACAATGCGATTTGATACGCAGACCTATGAATGGGTTCATTTTTTAAACGTTGACACCTGAAACTTACGATTCAAAAGTCTCCGGATGTGATCATATAGGGATGTTTTTGGGAAAAAAACAGACAGGGAGGATATCGTGGGTAAACCTACTTCGTCGAGTGTATCTAGGGAGTTACTGTTAACATCAATAAATATAATGCGGTCGAAATGAAAGCGCTACGAAAAATATATGGTGGTACTGTGCTTGCTGACCGCATCCTTTACAGTAAGGTCCGAGAAGAAGAAGGGTTGTGTTGAAAGAAAGGGCAAGCTCCGTTGGTATGGTCATGAGGAAAGACTGACTTTAAAATACAGAGATTAATTGATAAAAAATGGATGTACTCGTATTTAGGTACGTCAGTTGATACTCCAAGACCAAATGTCTCGATTTTGTCCAAAACGACAAGAGTCTTCAAAATCGACGTTTCTATAAAAAGAGAGATCGTGATATTTGACACTTAATGCTCTCTGCCTACCTCGCAAGATATGGCGTGAAAATATACATGTACGTAGGTACTTTTAAAACCATTTGTTTTGCCGTTTCTTTTTCCGTCTGGCTAGGTTTGGAAACGGTGGTAGTTTACGGTAGATAATGATAAATTAATTTACATTCCAAACATTGTTTGTATTAATAATCATATAATTAATACAAAAAATAGTGTGTAAATTAGTAATTAAATAAATAAAATTAATAATAAAGTTAAAATCTATTAAAATATTTGCACACCACAGGTTGATATAATATGTTAGAACGCTTAAATAATTTTGTAGCATCTTTGTTACACTCATATCCTGCAAACATCGACCATATATCCCAATAGACGCCTATTCTTTATAATTGTGATTTGAAACAATTCTGGTAAATAGCTGAGGTGCGGGGAAGTGAGGAACTGCTTTCTTATTGGCCCTTGCAATGACAACACGTCACATTCATAAACAGATATGTAAGGTTAGGGACGAGACATATTTAACACGAACAATATATTTTATCGATATGCCTTTTATTTTATGAAGTCCGACATTGTAACAGATTATATCGCATTATGTTATTGCATGTCACATCGCACCTATGTACCTCAACGTCTCAAGGTTACACATTTTTGCGGTTGAGAGTAATATCCGTACTTGAATATATTAGGTCCTTACACCTGT
>NJDC01004669.1:126191-148199 GCA_002245475.1 Calephelis virginiensis
ATTTTTTTATTAGAAAATTGGAAAAATCCAATTTTCTTTGTGTTGGCCGACCCGGGAATCGAACCCGGGACCTCATGCAGTCAAGTCCAACACCCGGACCGCTAGACCACGGAGGCGATCAAACTATATCTATACTAATATTATAAAGAGGAAATCTTTGATTTTTTGTTTGTTTGTTTGAAATGAATAGGCTCAGAAGCTACTGGGTCGATTCCAAAAATTATTTCACCCTTAGAATGCTATATTATCCCTAAGCGACATAAGTTTTGTTTCATCAAAATCGGTGCAGTAAAAGCCAAGTTACGCAGGCGAAGCTGCGTGAAACTGCTACTTGTATTATATCATTAAATCTTTTCGAATGTTATATTAGTTAATTCATGTGAAATGTTTCACCACACATTCCCGAAGTCGAGGAGGCGGTGCGCCCAGCGTGTGACGTCACGCCCAGGCCCAATCCTGGAGACAGTTCCCAGATGGTGCTCCTGCAGAGAGGGAGGAGCACACCATACTTACAATATTCAACCCTTAATCAATCTCAATATAACTTTTATTATAAAAATTCGTATTATACTTTTATTAAGACTATTTTACGCCAGTCGTCGCCTTCGACTTTACGTTTTTAAAATGTATAATTCCCACGGCACGGGACCTTTACGAAACAAATTTATATTATGTCTTTCCACGTGTTAGTGCATCACCAAAATTCAGATGTTTCTTAATAATACCCGTGTTAGTCCGAGCTCCTTTGCAGAATAGACCTGCCTTCCTGTCAGGCAGCTCGTAAAAGGCGAGCATAGACTTACCATCACTAACACCGTGACATCTGACTAGATGGTATGATTTCGCAGCGACTCACCCGGATAGATACCTGCACCGCCTTACCTATTCCAGCCGCCAAAACGTCATGACGTGTTCCCGTTTGGAGGGTAAGGTGGCCGGTAAATTTACTTTTGCTCGAGGCCTAACATCCCGGCCTCAGGTTGGCAACGCACCATTACCACCTTTGGTGTCTTTAGACGGCGAGAATTTTTCACTATCAGGAAATCTGTCTGACTGTTTGCCTTCCAATATAATAAAAAAAAATACAACCAAATTAAATCAATCAAAATAATTACAAATTCAGAAAGTGATACTCTACCATTACATATTATACTCTATACCTACAAATTATTTAAAAAAATAATCTGTGATCAACGAACGTAGGTATTACAAATAGCAATAAATTTAAAATTTTTCTAAAACACGAGACAAAGCCTACATGTACAAAACATAATTTTTGTACATGTAGGCTTTGTCTCGTGTTATGCCATACAAAACAAACTAACACCACATAACACCCCTAATTTTCCGTGTGTGTTAAAAAAAGGAAAAAAATAAAATTGTTTTTATTTTTATTTGTATCTTCACGCCCATATCCCTGAAGACGTAGGCAGAGGCACAACCAAGGCTCCCACGACTAGCCGAAGACACTAAGTGCCACAAAGTGATAGGTGGCAAGCCTATCGCCAACCGGGCACATATCCAATCCCGAGCTAAAATTTTTTAATTGAAAATTGGAAAAACCCATTTTTCTTTTCTGTTGCCCGATCTGGGATTCGAACCCGGGACCTCATGCAGTCAAGTTCAACACTTGATTTTTGTGCGTGTTTGTTTATCACGCTGGGGAAAAGGAATATGTCTTCTAGTTTTCATCAACTGATGGACTGTAATATTGAAACTTTTAGCCTAGTTACGTCTAAATCATTTAGGATCTAGAACAGGTGAGGGGTGGGCGGAGGTTCATTTATTATTATCGAATATCTACATCACTCCTAGTCACTCCTGTAGGGTTACTACGGAACCTCGATATCATGCGAATTGGAAGTTGGAATCGTATATGTCACTTTAGGTACTTGTGAACACAGAATTAGAGGATTATTAATATTTAGTTACAAATAAATTCAACGAATAGGATAAAATAATTTACTGTTTACGATTAACTAAATGGTAATAATTCGCCAGTATTGTGTTCAAAAGTACCTAAAATGACATATTCGATTCCAATTTCCAATAATGCACGAATCGAGCTTCGAGAGTAACCCTACTGTTCGAGCTTGACACGCACATTTTTTTGGAAGGAATAAGACATAAAGATAAAAAATAAAAATAAGAAATTCACGCCGCCTAGAGACACCAAAGGTGGTAATGGTGCATTGCCAACCTGAGGCCGGGATGTTAGGCCTCGAGCAAAAGTAAGTTTACCGGCTACCTTACCCTCCAAACCGGAGCACGTTATGAAGTTATGGCGGCAGGAATAGACAAGGCGGTGGTACCAAGCCAGGTGAGTCGTTGCGAAACTCTACAACCTAGTCAGATATCACGGTGTCATTGACGGTAAGCCCATGCTCGCCTTTCACGAGCTGCCTGGTAGGAAGGCAGATGGTCTTTTCTGCAAAAGAGCCCGGACCAACACGGGGAAAAATATGCTCACTGTTGAAGCATAGTACAGCATCAGCAGATTTTGAATTTACGGCTGCAAGCTCTATTATCAAAACTATATCATCAGTTAGTATCACATTTTGACGAGCGTACTCATAATCAAATGTTTATCAGTTAATCAACAAAATCATCTAATCAATCATGTCGCACGTATTAGCTTCCAATTTGCATAAAATCATAGCTTTGTACGTTTTTTATTTTAACTATATTAGTTATGGCAAGTTTTAAATTTTGTGTTTTTATTAAATTTCTCACTTTGTAAAAAAAATCATTTAATTATGATTGAAATGAATAACTCTGTAGGAGAATCCTTCGTCCCAGATATAAACAGTGTCTTTAACATTTCAACCATGTGGCGGTTATATTGCTATAAATATATCTTAATATCTATATATTAATACGTGATGCCAAAACTTTGAACACCTTTTTACGACAATTGCACGGAGCATACAATTTGGCACACTTGTAGTTTATGTGTAGGAGAAGTGCAGAATGCTAATACTTCTCAATAATGCTCATAAAGTACACTAAGTCAATAAATAGAACATTACCCACACTACTATGCATTTGACACACACATACAAATATATTGACGATACCGATAAAAGATGGCAGATGGCGCATTAAAAAGTTTTAAACAAAGTAGTCGGTCTTGAAAAATGAAGACGGCGTTCATATCAACAGGATATTAAAATTTATTATGGTCGAATTTCGACTAACGGGTGATCACTAGTTGTTATTAAAACTTTTTTACTTGTAATAAGCAAAAAAGTTTAGCCGTATTTATATTAAAAATGCATCGCTCTACAAAAAGCACTTTGTTCTGGAACAACAGTAAGTAGATTATACAAATAATTTTAAAGTCCAACACCTCAAAAATTAAGTCGAGTCATCCAGTATTATATTAATCCCCCATAACACTAATAACCATTCCCATAAGTCACAAGAACAGTGTGTTCACTTAAATTATACACCCTATAACAATTAGAAAACACTCGAGTGTGATTCGTCGTTGATAAATACGGGTTCTGTATCTTATACTTGTATTTTACATCTCACTGGCAAATGTAGACTTGTCGTACGTTTAAGTATTTCTACTTAATTAAGTATAGTATAGCAGTTAATTTGCCCCTTTCTGGGGCCGGCTGCGACGACATCTAGGCCATGCTGCCATGTCTCCCGTATTAATTAAGTCTTTGTTTCAGTCACTAGTCACTATTTACAATGTGTAAATAGTGACATATCAGGGTCTTGAGTAAAGCGGTGGGTTCGTTACTCAAGCTCACCTAGCGAGATTTGACGGCAGCGACGATACACTAATTTCTTCATGATTTTTTTCATTTGTGGACTTTTACTGAACAAAATTATTCTTATTCCCACCTAAACTAACTAATTTCACTCCATATAAACACGAAATTCAATGATCATGAAAAAATTACGACCATCTTCATTCAGGATGGCTCCAAAAACTCTCTATTTAATTAACTTTTTAGGCTTTACTTTTTTTAAATATGAATTTCTGAAGAGGTAAGGTTTACATTGATTACGCAGATTAGTTATAACCTAACCAATCTACTTATATCCAGAAATCACACGTAGCCTTAAATATTGTAGTTAATTATAAACTAGAAATTTAAAACCGAGGTTTAACACCTAGCCGTAGACACAAAGTAGCACACTGTAATAGGTGGCAAGGCAAACGCAAAAACTGGGCACATATTTATATCGCTTATATTAGAAAATTGAAGAAACACATTTTCTTTTTTGACGACGTCAAGTTCAACACCGGATCCGTAGACCACAAAGTCGATAGTTTAAAACACTAGTAAATATATGTGTCGAAATGTAATGTTATATACCAACTTAGAATATTAGTTTGAATATTATATTTATCCTACTAGAAATGTAAAATTACATTTACATTTCCATTAGAATAAATATGACAATTTCTACTTAATAATTTGGTTACTATGTGAAAAAAAAATATCCCTACGATTTTGCTGATCAAATTTAAGTTGCTAAATTTTGGTAAGTTTCTAAACCTAATTCCGCTATTACTCACATACATTTGTTTTTTGTTTTTTATTATTATCTATTTCATATACTTTTAGAATCTTCCGTAAGGTCCTGTCAGTCATCACTGAACCCTAAAAGGATATTTAGTCATAAAATTACCATAAAGCATAATTAGATCTATTATATAGTAGTTTGCACGGTGGGCAACGTTTTTATTACAGTTTCCATAGACAAAATGGTTGAGAGAAGTGCGCCACCCTAGCGTATCACAAAAGCCGCTGTTTACATTGCCTATGAATGTATAATTAATAATGTCATATGAAGAAGCATGAGAAAACTCTTATGGTCAAGAATACATTAAAAATAGCATACGGAAAGTGTAATGTAGCTTGTTCTTGTTAAGAAAATGGTAAAGTCATCAAGCAACGACCCGACTAATCAAATCACAGTATATCTAATTCTACCACCAATTAAGAAGTATTATTTTGGTCTGAAGTGTAATTGTTAGCAACTTGATTGGCCAAAAGAGTTTTTAGATTAAAACACATTTTCTTATATTGACACAAAGATATCTGTTCAAATGAAATGAAATTTACTTATTTGCTGACCTGGCAGCACCTAGCCACCCAGGAAACTCGCCGGCAATAAGAATTAACCCTTGAACTGCTGACTTCAGGAGTTAAAATCGAAACTAAGCTATTTTGTATGTTCCGCGTGTTGGTCCGGGGTCCTTTTCTAGACTTGACCATCTGTCTTCCTGCCAAGCAGCTCGTAAAAGGCGAACATAGGCTTACTGTCATTAACACCGTGATCTGACTATAGGTGATAGAAATTTGCAGCAATTCGCCGGGACTGGTCCTGCCGTCCTAACGTCAGTGCTAGCCGATGACGTGTTCCGGTTTGGAAGATGGGATAGCAGGCAAACTTACTTTGGCTCGAGGCCTAACAGCCCGATCTCAGGTTGGCAACGCACCATTACCACCTTTGTTGTCTCTAGGTGGTGAATTTGAATTTCTTACCATAAAAAAATACGTTTCATTCCACGAACAGATCACTCGGATATCATCTGAGGGTGTTGTCAAGAGTCTCCGGCACTGAACACTTTCTGCCTACCCCGTAAGGGACTTGGCGTGAAGATATGCATATATTTATGTAAGAAATCCGTTTGCTTGCTTGCTCTTCCAATAGCATAAAAAAATCATCAATCCGCTTTTCAGTTTTTGAACTCTGAAATGTGAGCACTGAAAATGAAGTTCTCAGAACCACTTTTTTACTATAGGTATTTTCTAAGTAAAATTCTAAATCAGAAACACTAAGCTTAACACTAGCAACACTGTCAACAGATGAGTTGGGCACACAACAATACCGTGTGTCCAGACAAGTTTATAATCAAGAAATAATAACTAATTATTTATTTCAGATATTGTAAAATCCATATCCTCACGTCAAAATAACATTTGGGGAAATCTATTTAAAATATTACAAAAGAAAACTAAACAAATTGCAAAACAGAGTCAACATTTTCCATACTGGCGACATAAAATAACTAATAAATTGAGTAATAAATTAATTAGTGATAATTATAATAAATCTAAACAAGAAATTGTAGAAATGGTAGAGTTCAGTCACAGTTAGCTAGATAGGTACTCATTGCGTTATTTACATTGCTTTTACAGGGTGAAGTCCCTGCACTGGTCTGAAGATCCCAGTTATCATTAACTTTATTGTACATAGTTGATTACGAAGAATCTTTAATTCGTACTAAATTAGGTACCAATTTGTTAAGTCATGAACTACTCACATTTTTTTTATTTTGATTGACAGAGCAACAAACGTTGCTCGGGATTGGATATGTGCTCAATTTGGGATAGGCTTGCCACCTATCACATTATGGGACTTAGTGTCTTCGGGTAGTCATGGGTGCGCTGGTTGTGCCTGGTTCTGCGAAATTGTAAAAAAGGCACTAGAGAGGGTATATACGTTGAAGAATTAACTGTTGAAGGTCGCTAGTGCATCTCTACATTGAATTTTTTCCTTAATATAAACGTAGAGTTGATTCATGTAAAACAGCCCAGCAATTACACTCAGTAATCGTCCGTCAAATAAACTAGTATAAAGACAGAGTACTGAGGGCCGTATTTCACAATCGCACGCACTGATGTCACGCTCTTGCGCCTGTGGACCAAACACCGCGACGGAATCCTAACTTATGTCCTGCAGATAGGATTACCATATCCGAATTTCAAATTCTAGGATTTAAACGTTTGAACAGAAAAATCCAATATTCCGCCTTCCCTATTTCTGTTGAAAAAATGAAAGTGTCATATTCCGGACCAAAAAGCAAGGTAGCCTTGCTCGTTAGGCCTAACATTCCGACTATATAGCAACGCATCTATGAGGTCTCTAGAATGCTCGACAGAAGTGACACAACTGGTAAAAGGGGAGACAGACTGGCACCGTAACGTTTACTCTCCCATCGGAAGTTCTCACTTCAATATCAACATTTAATTTAAACTCGATAGTTAAAAAAATACTTACGTGTAGTATCTATGGATCAAATAATGCTATGGAACGCTGACTTGTAGATCTACTTCTTATTATTTAAATTTATATATAAATATATTTATCATGAATTTAGTAGCACACAATATTTTACTATTGTATCTTCGTTGAAAATTTTTCATGTTCTACATTATGGGTGCTAGGTAAAATTTAATAATTCCTATCAATCTCATCATCCCTCATCATATAAACTGAGATCTCATGAAGTCAAGACTTACACCGGAATGCTAGACCAGACAGGTGATGTCTACCTCATAATCATAAAATTGATATAAGAAAACAAATGCTTATTTTAAGTAAACTAACTTTTATTTCGAAATGCGTTATAATGATTTTGGCATTACCGTGTTAATATTAAATTAGTTACTTAATACTATACTACTTCCACTCTTGCAGGAATTTATTTATATACATATATAGCATAAAACATGTCCTGAGAAAACAAAAAGTGTTGCTTTCTTACTAACAGCCGATTACTGCACAATACGTAATCAATAACAATTACATGACGGTGTAAATGATGACGCGTGGTATTATTGTGCTATTTGCAAACAAGCACAATATTGCAAACAAAAAGTCGACTGTATCAAACTGCAAAGACCAATTTTGAATCTTTATAAATTCCAAATGGCTATTTTAAAGAAAATATTTAAGAAAGTTAGGTATTAAAAATTTTGAAATATCTATCCAACTGTACCACACTTTTTTTTATAGAAAAACATAGAAATCGCAACAAAATAATTAGCTGCTAATACACTGCCAGCACTAAAAACAATATTAACCCTCCTTTTAAAATATTGGAAATATAGTTTGAGGAAAACAATTCCAATGTTACACTGTTGTTTTAAAAAACATTTGACTTTGTTCGTTTTACAGTTGTACATGTTGTTCATAATAATTTTGAAATTTAATTGTTGTCTTATCCTTAATTATACGCACTAAATTACAACTTTAAAAAATGCAATAAATCTGCACCAAACCGACTTCATTTTCAATATAATATCGTTTAAGTAAACAATTGAAGCATTGTTTAGTATTTTTATGAAAGTATCTTCACGCCCATATCCCCGAAGAGGTAGGCAAAGACACAATAAAGGCACCTACGACTATCCGAGGTCACTAAAAGTCCCAAAATGTGATAGATTGCAAGCCTATCGCTAACCAGGAACATATCCAATCCCGGGCAACGTTATTTCAACGTTAATCCCGGGAATCGAACCCGGGACTTCAAGAAATCAAGTCCGACGCCAGACCACAGAGGCGATAAAGAGCTCATAACCTATTGCTATCAAATTTACGTGTGACTTATCTTAGGGGTATATTTTGTTGGATGATGATCCAACAAAAAACGTTACCAAATCGAACTTCTCTGTAGTGGTGGTCCAACATAACAAAAAAATAAGAATGGCCATTATGGCGCATTCATTTCGAACAAGAAAGGAACACAAAAAGAGAGAACAAGAAGTTCAATGACCTGTCACGTAAAAAAAATGCTGTAGGTATGCGTAACAAGAGGCGTAATAACTCATCTTTGATTAGCAACGCACTACGATGTTTGGTGTCGGATGGCAGAATGCATTTCTTGTCACCAGTAAAACCATATACTTATTTTCCTTTGAATGCCTTAAAAATGTTTTAATCACGACTGTACCTGAAAATCACGATAACTGTAAAACTAATATGCATAATAATATTTGTATTCATCAATAACATCCATACAATTACACCATTAATTGTGAGATTGGTCACCAGAAAGAACACATACTTATTTGCCTTCAAATACCATAAAAATGTTTTAATCATGACTATACCTGAAAATGACGGTAACTGTAAAATTAATAAGCGTAATAATATTTGTGTTCATCAATAACATACATACAATTACACCATTAATTGTGAGACCGTCACATATATCAAACGGATGGCACTCGACGCCTCGGCATCATGGACTTGGATTTGTCCGACTATGTAAATGTACACACACCTTTAGAAATTGAAATTTAATTCTACATCATGAACTATAATCCTTTAAGGCGTGTTCACAATGGAACTGAATTATGGACTGTTTTGATTAGATAGCTAATGATTTATGTTTGTGAATGTACTTTGATACATTGGTAGCGATATTTTAAATTTAAACACGTTTTTTCTTAAAACAAAATTTTCATTTTAAGATACTGAAGATGTTAATTACAGCGCCATTATGTATTTCCTTTTTAGCAAATGCAGCTGATTGGGCAAGCACGACTTAGGACATACCACTTTATTACGTAAAACCGACGTAAAGTAGCAGTATGCTGCGTTTTGTTAGGTTTTGTGGGAGTCCCGGAAGCCTACTTTTCTCTTCTACTACCAGAGGGCGTTCTAGAATGGTAGCGCAATTTAAAAGAGTTTTACTATTTGCATTAGCAATGAAGAATCCCCCTCCGGGTGATTATAGCCACGCGTCATTGACATCTGAGTACCCTGTGTACTGTGTGGTACATAAACGTTTAGTACATAAACTGCTGGAAGCAAGAGAAGTAGGAAGTTTAAGGGAAATCGACTACTTTTGTCGTTTCAATGTGGCCCTTCTTTGCGGCCTATCCACGGGGTACAAAGGATAATCCTAAGGCTGTTGCAGATTTAGCCACTGATATGGTGCTTCAGTGAATGGAACTTTTTAATCCGTTCTCGAACATGACCATTGGTAGCAACTCCTGACCCTGGATCGATTGTGCTTATAAAACGGCATTAGATCGCAAGCGAAAATGTTACCAGGAAAATGTTAAATCAGCAATGGTTCGGGATGAAACTATTAGCGGACTTAAAAAGGAGTATGAGTCAGCTTCCAGGTTCTTTAAAAATCGTAGCACAATAGAAGAATTGACGAGAAGTTATTCCAATTTCCTTTGGCAACTAGGGCGTCCTGGTCTATCGCCAAGGCTGCTCAGGAACATTTCTGTAAGCCTTTCTTACCATCTTTACTTCGGGACGATGATTCGATTGATCATACAGCACACAACATGAGTTCGACTACTAGTCTTATGCTCCTTCGTAGTTTTTATCATTTATATTTCAATTTAGTATGTAGTAGCATAAGTATAGTTATTGTTATTGTTTTTCAAAGTTTTGTTTATTAATTTTATCCCTTTAAATTTAAGAAAAGACAGTCACAAAATTTGGGACACAGCAGTCAGATTGGAGCCATTTTTTTGTCAGAGTCAAAGAAAATGAAAGGTTTCAGCTTTCTATGAAATCATATTTCGGAATTGGAAACAGATAAGTTTTTTTTTATTCTTATTAACTAGTCAAATAATTAATGTTAAAATTTTGTCATTTCTAAAATATAAGAAAGCTTGAAAGACTTGCAGAAATACAACACAGAAAATCGTAATAGTGCGTTGCCAATCGGAAGTATGAATTTAAACTATAGTGTCTATATGGCACGTTTGTGTCCTACCATCAACAGCACCCTGTGCTTATTTATTCGCTAACCTCTCAAATAACAAAAAACCTTTGTACAAATAAGTATACCGGCTAGCCTTAGTCCAAGAACAGTAAAAACAATAAAAAGAAACTCTTGCGGCTTTATCTGAGATGTGGCTGAAAATAATAGAGTTCAGGTTAAATGCCGAACTAGTGCCGGCCACGTAGAAATGAGTTCGAAGGAATCTTCACACCCATATCCCCATAGAGGCAGGCAGAGGCATAACCCTGGCACCCATGACTAGCAGAAGACAGTATGTCCTACAATGTGATAGGTGGCAAGCCTATCGCCAACCAGACACATATCCAATACCGGGAATCATTTTTTTATAATATAGAAAATGAGAAAAAACAATTTTTGTTTTTATTGCCTGATCCGGGAATCGAACCCTTGACCTCATGCAGTCAAGTCTAACACCTGGACCGCTAGACCACAAAGGCGATTATGAGGTCAATTTTATTAAAATCCTCGTAACTGACCTATCAGCAGCAGCCTACCCTTTGTTATGATCTTTGTGAAATAAAAAAATATATATATTCAAGCAAAATACACTCATTTGTTCATTATTTATAAAGTTGTATCAAAATAATTTCAGAATCACATTTGTTAAATGTAAGACAGTGATGTAAAAGACAACCGTCGCGCTATACACATATTGAGTTTCTAGTAACATGGTAAAAACATACGTTAGTGGTGGTACGAATCCGAGCAAGCTGACTTCACACCGGCCGCGAACGTGCCCACCAAACATAGAAGACCCCACAGGCACGTGTTATCGGATCCTCCGATATATAATAACCGCGGCTAACGCAAAACTCCCTCCTCCTAACCCGAACACAAATTCACAATACAACACTCTACACCGTCCGCCGCCGCTCGTATCGGCGACGAAAACCTGCTCATCCTCCTCCTCCTCCGTCAACTCCACCCAGTAACTAGAACGCAGCACCAAGTCAAGGTACGATCTCCCGGGAGACAGCCCCAGTTGCTAGCGTTGCAGGGAACAGTCCAATCCATCTAAATAATGATGTCTCAGGCTGAACACTCTGCTCGGCCAGCAACATATTAGCCAATTCGAAAAAAAAGGAAGCTGAGGAGTACTCCACCACCTAATTATGAATAATTTTCCAACTTCGAGCTTAAAATTCGTGAATCTTGTCCATATACATGTTTTCGTAAAGCATTCTAGTTGTAGCCAATATGGAAACCTCCGTAGGATATCAGCAGCCGGCTCTCCAGGTATCTCAGTAAATCAGGATTAGTCGGAGCGAGCAACGAGCCTCATTTGTGCGTTATTTATAAACTAAATCCGCGCCGGCCGAGCTCGCCATCGACCATCTTGAATTTTATCATTTTTACGACTACCTTTTGAGAACTATAATATTTTTGCTTTTAACTCGTTAATAATTCAATGTCTTTGTATAAGTTTTGTTAAGGTTCTCTAGTTGTTTATTTTATATTTATCTGTTGGGCCGGGTCGCTTGTGTAGAATGAACCGTCCGCCTCTTAGAAAATGCCAGGCTTGGGCATTTTCTAAGAGGCAAGCTTAGAATAATCACGTACCTACAACACCACTAATGGTAGAATTCTATGCAAAAGTTGCCTGGATTTTCTACCCACTGATATACCTATTCGTGCCGCCATAATAGTAGTGTTTTGCATGTCATATTCCCCGTTTTGGTCCGGGCTCCTTTGCAGAATAGACCGTCTGCATTCCAAACAGGGCTTTTATAAATGGCGAGCATAGGCTTACTTCAACTAACACTGGGATATCTAACTAGATTGCACAGTTTTGCAGCGACTCGTCCGGATTGGTACCAGCGCCTTATCTATTTCTGATACCATGATGCTAGTTGACGTGTTCCAGTTCATAGGATAAGGTAACCGGTAAACTTACTTTTGCTCGAGTCCTAACATCGCGGCTTCTGGTAGGCAACGCACCATTACCACCTTTGGTGTCTCTAGGCGGTGTGATTTTTTTTTTACCATCAGGAAATCCATCTGCTTGTTTGTCTTCCAATATTAAAAAAGTATTCTAGCCCTGCGCAAGCCGGTACCACATTAAGTCAGTAACATCTATGTTATTGGACAACGACACACCAGTAATATCCATGGTACTTACAGACCTTAGATTATTTAAATCAGAGGAACTGTTTATTTATTAGCAGTCTTATCCAATAAAAAACCCCATAAAGAAACCCAAGAAATAATTTAAATAGTTTAAATAATTGGATTATTCGTGCAGGTAGATGTTAGATAGACTATGTAGCAAAGTATTCCAACTTCTTGCCCAAATCACTACTATCGCTTTGTATTTTCAGTAACCTGCAAGTCAACCTATTATCACTAAGCAACCCACCAGAAGTTGATGGAGTCATCAAATCCCTACTCCAAAAATAAACTAGACTTTTCACAAGTTCTTACATCGTTCCATCTGACAGGATATTTTTTTTTTGAGTTTTCACATACTCATGTTCATCAGAAGATTCAAGTTATTTGTTTATTCCACAATTATTATTCCACCCATGACATCTCATTAACAAATACAGATTAATAAGGTTTAACCTATTCTTGCTTACACCATGATACAGACTATAATACTAGTCTCAACTTTACTCTTACCTCATTATTTTTTAAAAATAAGACAGGTAAGACTTATGAAAAAAGTATATTCAAGTGCATATCCCCGAAAAGGTAGGCGGAGGCACAACCAGGTCACCTACGACTATCCAAAGACACGAAGTTCCACAATGTGATAGGTAGCAAGCTTGTTGCCAACAGGACACATATTTAATCCCAGGCAACGTTATTTTTGTTATAAAATTGAAAATGCAAAATTTCTAATTTTTGTTGTTGCCCGACCTAGGGATTAAACTTGGGACCAAGTCAAGTCCAACCTCCGGACCGCTAGACCACAGAGACAATTAGTGTATATAGGTTTATAGGGGCTTATTGGAGATTTTTCCACTATGAAATGATTCTTGGGGGTAATACCTACTGGAGTAGTCTAGAAATTGGATTCTTAACGATTCAATGAATAAAATCAGTCAAAATTGATTGTAGATTCTACTACAACGACCCGTCTGGGTTGATACCACCGCATTAACTATCCCCATCGTCATAAGTGGTCACCAGTTCGGAGAGTTTTACAGTCGATAAACGTGAACAAGTAGCTTTACACGTTTAGTCTCTGGTTGATAACGCGCCGTTAACATTTTTGGTCTTTATATACAATGTGTATCACTAAACATCAAAAATTCGTTTGTTTGCCTTCTCGTTTCATTAAAAAAATTAAATTAATTAATACAGTTTAAATATTAAAACATACGAAACAATTTTCTCTTTCATTGTCAAATAATGAAACCTTTGCGAAAATACTTGTCCCTAAAGAATTTATTTATGTTTAAATCAATTTGAGGGATAAAGCGGCAACCCCCGGGGGGAAATTATCACGACAAAGGAAAACATATGGCGTTGTAAATAGGAACAATAACTAGTATTGTTCATTATGTTTGCAAATTGCACTACCAACTATCATCTGTGGACACAAGTGGAGTAAAGCATAAGCGATGTAGTTTTAAAATATTCTTTACATATAAATAAAGGACTTGGCATGAAGATATGTATGTATATATGTATGTAAATATACTCATACATAATCATAATTGTTGTGTATGTTAAACCAAAATGATATATGTTTTTTCGTATAATATTGGTAGGCAAACAAGCAGACGTTGTTACAATTTTTCACTAATAACAACCACTAAAGTTAGTTCGGAACCATGAATGTAGGAATTATTGTACAAAATGGCATTTATTGTATGATGATATTCCCAGTGTTGTGAGGGCCCTATGTGTAGCGACGCACCAAGTAGGTATTTATGGTGTCTATAGGCCAAGGTTCATTTACCATCAGGAGAGCAGTTTGTTTGTTTACTGTCTTATGCCATTAAAATAAAATAATTAGTTATTCATACATAAGACAAGAATAGCTGTACCCATGTTAATGGTGTCTAATTGTTGGGTGTACTCATATCGCTGCTTCGAATTACAAAATAATTACTAAAGTATCGACCCTAAAACATGTGAATATACAAAACATAAAAGGCACTAAACTTTGGTAATGCAGTTTGCCGGTACAGCTAGATTTCATTAAGTAGGTAGGTAAATAGATGTTTAAGGAAATCTTGAAGTATTAGAATGTTAACGTTTAACATGCTAAACAAAACCAACCAAACTTGAAGTGCGATTTTTTTATATCCTAGGATAGTCGTGGGTCTAGTTGTCACTGAAAAAGTGCCTACTCTATGACCTTAATTAATTATTTTAAAATACTAACAAAGCTGTTGATGCTATGAATGAAACTATCGTAGCATTCGCGTAGCAAGAGTTAATTAGCCATGACATACAAACAATATAAGCCACTCATAGTAAAATAAAAAGACCGCCGCTTCAGATTATAAGCTTGTGTTATATCGTTAGTTACATTATAGGTAGTAATATGAATATATAGTATACACAGAAATATTTAAATTGATATCGTAATAATCATAATAAAGTTCATTCAAGATTGTTTGCTGCTTAAGTCTTAAGTATCTTAAAAGTCGCTCATTTAACTAAATCTCTTACGCTTATAATTTAGACCACAATATATGGAACACCCTGAAGCGATACACATGGCTTACAATCCTAATAATGAGTTTTACAGTTTTAAAGAACATTATCAAAAAATTTTTAAAGTATAGTTGTACAAATGCAAGAACATACGAATGTACAGTTCTTGGCTGAATTTCTTTATTACCATTATGTCTTTTTAACTTAATGTTATTTAATACGACTACGACTTTTATTCACGCTCTTTTGAAAATAAAATTACTTAATATATATTCTGGTTTTTGGCGCCATCGAGAGAAAAGATGGTCGAAGTTTTTTCATAATTATTGAATTTCGTTTTGATATTGAGTGAAATTAATCAACTTTGGTGGCATTTTGTACAGTTTTGTTCAGTGAAAGTGCACAAATGAAATAATCAAGAAGAAATTAGCGTATCGTGTATTTCCTCGTTGCCGCCAAATCTCACTACATGAGCTTGAGTAAAGAGGCCACCGCTTTACCCAAGAGCTTGATATGACTTATTGACTAATTAAAATTGATATAAAATTTTAAGCAAACGTCTACTTGACTAATGGCAAAATACTAACGTGAATGCCAAAACCTAAAGAAAGAATACGTCATATTCTATAAGGCTGTCAAAATTTGTTTAACTGCCACACTGTAATCAATATACCAAAACTTAAACAAGTGAATACTGTAATAAAACCGAAAGTGGTGTATATCGTCACTAATAATAAAAATGCAAGAGTGTTTGTATGTTAGTTTTACGAGAAAACTAATGAATTGAATTAACTGTTGTGCAAAAAATAGATACGATTGACTAATTATTTAGGTAACTTTTATCATTTTCAATTATTTATCACCTCTCTCACTACTCTGGTCTTGGTAACGGTTCTTGAACATTTTTAATTTTACGATTATCCAATCAACAGTTGGTCGCAATCATTGGCCAATTGGCTAGCGTACACGCCTTACTACATCGATCAACCGCGAGGCTCGGGTTCGATTCCCGACGGGGGCAGACATTTGTGTGATGAACATTTAGATGTTTGCATTTCCGGGTCTGAGTGTTTATTAAATTTATTCTGCTATCTAATTAAGTTTTTCCATGTATAGAATCGTTGACTAACACCCATAACACAAGCATATAGATTGCTTACTTTGGGGTTAGATTCAATTTGGGGTTAGATTGTGTAACTTGTCCAGGAATAGTTATTTATTTAAATAGAAATAAAAACAAAACAATTAGCATAAACAAAAAAGTAAAATAATAGCATCATTTTCTATTCCACTACTCTCCAACTGTGAGAAGTTCCTGCTTACATAACATCAATGCTTGTCTTTGGCATATGGTTTAGGTTGGTAGCGTATTGCCATTGGTGTCTATGGGCGACTCGCATCTTTTGCCATCAGAAAGTCCGAATGGCTGTATTTCTTCCGATCGTATTAAATATGGCTAAAATCATTTGAACTTTTCTCGAAACCAAAAGAGAGCAAGTTTAGTTGTGTATGCTTGTATGTCGTATGAGAGTTATGTTTATTCATTATGGTATCATTAAGTCTTTGCTGTCTTTAAGCAGTGTGCTTTTCCTGCCATCCAAACATTTGTCTACTTATTTTCCTATTCTCTATATTTTAAAATAATTAACAAAGCTTATGCGCAGGCGTTGTACATCGAATATATAATAAATATGGAAAAATTCTCGTATTCGTCTTAAAGTAATACTGAGGTATATATAACAATAAATACGAGTGTCTGCTCCTGAATTTCATATGTGGACAAAGTGTCAGAGCACTAAGTTTTATCCACGTTATCTCGACACATGCGTTCATCATTTAATGGCGTTCATCTATTGTTTAAATCCTGTTTATAGATTTAATCAATAGATGAACTCCATTAAATGTTCTTTAAATTATGTTTTTTTTTTTAAATTATGTTCATTAAATCTCTGTCTAGGTCAGCATACTACACGATTGTGAAACCAATTACCGCTGACGGTATTTCTTTCTTTATTTATAATATTGGAAAGCAAACAAGCAGATGGATTTCCTGATGATAAGAAAGTCACGCCGCCTGAGACACCAAAGGTGATAAAGGTGGGTTGCCAACCTGAGGCCGGGATGTCAGGCCTCGAGCAAAAGTAAGTTTATCGGCCACCTTACCCACCAAACCGGAACACGTCATGACGTTATAGCTGCAGGAATAGGTAAGGTGGTGGTACCAATCCGGGTGAGTCACTGCGAGACTCTACCGCCTAGTAAACTTGGTGACTATGTGGAAAAAAATTGTAACTCCGGTTTTGCTTATTAGATATTTGTTAGACCTCGAGCAAAAGTAAGTTTACCAGCTACCTTATCCTCAGAACCGTAACACGTCAACGGCAAGCTTTGAAATTATGGTGAGACTCTACCATCTATTAGGATGTCACGGCGTTAGTGACGGTAAGCCTATGCTCGCCTTTTACGAGTTGCTTGCCACAGCAAGACAGATGGTTTATTCTACAAAGGAGCCCGGACCAACTCGGGAAAAATGATTAGGTATTAGTATTTCCGATATATTACAATTTGGGGACTTTCTAGAAAATATCAAACTCATCCCAAAGTTCATTAATAAAACTTTGAGAGTTCTGGTGTTACGGCCATTCTCAGATAGCAGAGATCAGTTACCATCAAAGGAGGCATGACTATTTGTCTCAACTTTCACATCAAAGAAACAGGAAAGTTTACATTCACTGACATATTTCATTCAATTCCAAAGTCTAAACCCAAATGACGTCGGTAAATGGTCACTTTCGACTTAATTCGCAGTGATTGGACCCATGGGGCCTACGTTTTGCGCATGCGTGCCCCCGTTTTGTGTCAGTATGCGCACGATTCGCTCGAATCGTCCTTTTGTGGTGTGACAAGTACTTTCGAAAAATATACCACCCTGTAGGTGGTACTCATTTAAACAGGGATGCATTAAGACTTCATAATATTAAACTGTTCTAAATAACTATTAGTGGCTAATTTAGCTTGCTGTTTTATACTCATAGGTGTTCTTGCAATTCCTCAGTTTCTGTTTTTTATGAATGATAATAAAGCTTGCTTTTGAAATCAATTTCTTAAAAATACAATTGTATTAAAAATAGTCAAAAAAGACAAACTCACTGAGTTTCTTTTGCCGGATGCTTTCAGTGAGATGCCGCGTTCAGATTCGGTATAAGCCTTTAGAAATCACATACGGCCAATATTGATAACTTGTTTAAGATAAGAGACAGGGCTACTTTAGATCAGTTACCTGGCAACCACAGTTATTATTCAATGATTAACAAAAATAACTTAGCACCAAATCTTTAGAATGCTGTATCTGTACTTTATCTGTATATAGGTTGTTAATATTGACCGATAGAACTCAGATATCATAAACGATTTTCAATTTTAATTTCAACTTTTCTTTTTGTTTATTTAATGTATATTTAACTAGCTGTTTCCCGCGACATTGTCCGCCTTGTTAAAGGCCCGCAGGAAAAACATCTTATGTGTTAATCCAAGTTACCATCTATGTGTATGCCAAATTTCATGAAAATCGGTTAAGTGGTTTTTGCGTGAAGGAGTGACAAACAAACATACATACAAACTTTCGCATTTATATCACTAGTAATTTTAGATAAGTATCTACAACTTTAAGTACTTACTACTAAGTAGTTGTTTCTCAGTATAAAAATATATTATAATATTTTAATTTGACCTTAAATAATTAAGCATCTATGATGTTTGCATGTATCAAGAATATTTCTAAGTAAACTCCTGAAACTAGCTCAACTAATTTGCAGCGTAGATATCTTATCTATGACCTCGCGAAGTTTGTAGCCTAATTGTGATTTCCACAACTTAAGAGATTTTGATGGTAGAACTACTGAGTTAAACTTAAACCAGTGAAGCTTATAAGAGCGACAAGAAAAGTTTCAATAAATACATAAGATATGATATAGACATCTGCGCTTGAATCTTGCATCGAAATATTTTACAATTAATCCATATTGTTTTGTAATTCAAAAAACATTTCGACAGGAATAAGCAAAAAATGTTATAAAACTTTTAAAAAAGACTCAATCCGTCTCTGGCACTAAAGGTGCAACCCGTTGCAAAAAGCCAAAAATTGTCCAAAATTTTCTAAACGTGATCATTGCATTGTCCACGCACACCCGCCACAATGGCAACAAAGCACCCATCCTTAGCTCCCATTATACTCACTACAATTGTTACTATAGTCGCTAAAAATTTGTAAATATTATATTTTAAACATCCTATATAACGAACATTAATAAACCAATTTCTACGTTATATCAATAAGATAAAGTTGATTTCAAATTGTATGGAAACGAGAGTTAAGTTGTAGTGAGTAAGAAGGTTCAAATGACATTTCACATGTTTGCTATAGTGTCATTGTTAGCTATACTTATTGTTGCAATTGTTCGCTGTTATTGTTAGGTAGATCAATGCGAAACATTTTAATAATATAAAATTATAAACGTCTTCCGTGCGATTATAAACTTGAATAGAAAATGCGTGGAGTGGACACCGCATCTTTAGTGATGCAACGAATGCCAAGTAAATGATTGCAATGTTTTAGATGCAATTTAACATGTAACATTGCAAGGTCACATTTCACATTGTGGGACTTAGTGTCTTCTGCTTCTGCTAGTTGCACCTCCGCCTTCCTCAACAGGAAAAGATAATAATGCTGTTAAATTGCAAGGCAATGCTTAATGCGTTACAAGAATTTTTCCTTTATTAGTATTATCTGAAATCTTTAATAACTATTTGAAGTTACCTATATCTTTATTACCAAGTCATCGTTAATTGTTAGTGTATCGTGTTCAATAAAACATTTTTTCTTATTTTTCTTGTCAACAAATCAGTCGTAGCAGTATAATACTCAATTATTAAGTATAGTCAAATTAAAAACAATAGTAAATAGTAGTGTATTAAAATGTATTTTAAAGTTGCCTTGGTTTTATTCATATAGGTAATCACTGAATGGGATCCATGAAAAGGAAGCGATTAAAATATTATCAATTGAAAAGCTTACATTAAAATGTCTAACTTAACAGGTTTAATTAGAAATTTATTTAGAAGGACATATAATAGTCATAGCAGCCCTTGTTGGAGAATACACTAAATATTTATGTATTATTTTGTGAAATTAAGAGTACCTCTTGTATGGTTAATGTAAAAAAAATATCTTCTTTCTTTCTTGCTTACCTACGCCGAAAGAAATATATTAACGTAAAACATAAAAAATTACACAATTCGCAACTCCATGTATTCGTAGTTCCACCTACGATAACGATTTATTGGAATCTAAAGTCCCCACATGCCCTTTATAGTTCTTCTAAGCTTAGACAAATGCGCGGGTCGTATCCGGTCTACACAGAGCCTTACTTTTGTAATAAATTGTGTCATTCAACACGTCACAGTTTAGATTTATTCAATTGTACAATGACGATACTTAAGGTATTGAAACTGATACTATGTGGCAATAACCCATTTTTACAACTTTTAGTTTCTGAACAAATGTTCAATTTATTTGCTAGGAAAATATTTGTATATAGCAAATAGAAAATGTTATGCATAGACCTTAAGGTTACTTATACCACAGGAAAATATATAAGGAAACGACAACTATTTTGACTGTACTAAACTATACTCATATTGTCAAAATTATAAATAATGAAAATACTTTTAAGAGGCAAAAATTATATTAGCATCTCCACGCCCATATGCAGAGGCAGGGGCACAACCAAGGCACCCACGACTAGCCAAAGACACTAAGTCCCACAATGTGATAGGTGGCAGGCAAGCATATCGCCAACCGGGCACATTTCCAATCCCGAGCAACAAATTCTTTATTAGCAAATTGGAATAACCCAATTTTCTTTTTGTTGCACGACCCGGGATTCGAACCCGGGACCTCTAACAGTCACGTCCAACAACTGAACCGCTAGACCACAGAAGCGATTTTTTAAAATTATATTACGAGGCTGAAGTTTATTGTTAAAACGTATACATTGGTACAAGAAAGAATATCTGATTCTGTAGAGACGAGACACATGCACTCTACACAGCAAGGATGTTTTTTTCCTCGTATTTTACAAAAGGTAACCAATTTTTTTTGAACAACTTACATTTTGATGGACAAATATTATGATAAAAATAATTTTAGGTACCCTTTACAGCCAGACTCCTAAAACATATAAACCTAACATGCAAATATAAAACGTTTTATGTTTGCATAGAGTAACTTCTTTAATTAACTTAGTCCACTATTAAATCCTCAATTTAATTAACTTAATCCACTATTAAAGGCCTTAGCTACTAGTTTCAAAATAAGGAAATGAAAATGTATTCAATCTTTCGTGGTCAAAAAATACAAATAGATTTTCATCTTCCTTATTTGTAATATATTTTTATCGTGAAAATAGAATGAATTATACAAATTTATTGGCACTTTTGGTGTAAGATTATTGCTTTTATAAAAGTGACTAAAGTATTTAAGAACGACTTCCTCAATAAATGTTGCATCATACAAATATTTATTACTTTTAAGGTATTTCAGTACTTATATGTCGACAAAACGGAACTAGAAGTAGAATATCTCATCATTCAAATTGTTAAAAAAAACATCCGTTTATTGGTTCCGCGCTAATCTTGCGGTAGAGTTTTAGATTTTAGTATTATATACGCGTCACAAGTACCTCATGTATTGTCTATATAACATACATACATACATACATATCTTCACGCCAAGTCGCTTACGGGGTAGGCAGAGAGTATCGAGTGCCAGACCTCACGATCCTGACAAACCTGTCTTGCTTCCTTCACAT